>AVPN01000598.1:0-32996 GCA_000695325.1 Pleurobrachia bachei
GCGGTATGTCAGTTTGTCACGAAGACCAAGCAGGCAAATTAATGCTCTAATGGTACTAATGGTACACAATATGATGTGGCCTAGGAGCTCAATACCGTCATAATACAAAGTACAAACTGTATATCATAGTTCGTCATTTCACCATTGAATCAGATGAATTCTAAAGTTCATAAAAATTGAAGAAGAAAAAACTACTCGCATCTCACTGCAGTTGCCAGTTCGACAAAAAACTACCTAAAGTTTCGCCTACTATCTCCTAGTCTATAGGCCACTCAGAGAGATACTAATGTTAGCGGGTAGCTGTTGTAACAGGTATTGAAGCTGAGGTAGTGGTCGGACTGATAGAGCCACTGGCAGATCCCTGGCTAGTTGCTAAAGGGTTCTCTTGAAGATACTCAACTACCAGCCTCTGGACGTGCTCATATCGTGCCCTAACTAATTCGTACTCGCTGGCCTTCCGTTCCTGAATCTGTTAAGAGAGGGGGATCCTTGTGGTGTCGCTAATTGATGGCGACATGGCTACAAAACAACAGGGAGTTAGAGAGGGGCCCTTGTGGTTACAGTATAGCTACAAAATTACAAATGATAACGTACCCTAATTGATGGCTTCAAAATGACAAATGATTATAAATGATAACGTACCCTAATTGCCTCAGTGAGTTGGTTCTGTAGATATCGTTTCCTCTGATCCAGTTCATGCATTCTAATATTCTGCCTCTGTCTACATTTCTGTACAGCTTTCCTTGTGAGACCCCTCCTCCTCATATCACGTAGTAGGATACTCTGGATCTCGGGTATTCCCTGAATCATTTGGCATTCGTAAAATACACAATTAAATGACCCCCAAGTAGATAAAGTTTGGTGATTATTGTTTAGAATTTTCCTAACCAGAAGGAACTAAGAAAATCAATACAAGTTTTATCTACGTCCCTCCCTCGATGTACAATAAGAGGAAGCACGTCATACCTCGACCAATTGCACACCCCTTTCACGCCCAGCTACACATCTTTTAGTTGCGTAGTTTTTAGTCTTCACTCTCTTAATATATATAATCAATTAACACCCCTCTCCCCATTCTCTCTCCCTCTCTCTCCCGGAAATTTCTTCTAAAACTAATCAAATATCCTCCTTGGAGGGCAACTAATTATTTCTTTCCACTAAATGGGGCAGGGAGATTTAATCAATTGCTCTTACACACCCATATATGAGCTACACACCCTAGTGCACGTGCGAGATTCTATATCGTCTTCTACTTCTAGGACCGAAATGTCTGGAAAACATTTCTTTCCATCAGTGATATTCGATGAAGGTCATATAATAATATGCCGTTAATCAATGCTCAACTCCAACGCTAAGACTACAACTTCACCAATATGGTCCATTCATTTTTAGATGTTTTTCTCCGTACGGCCGGGGAATTATTAAATGAGTCGCTCATTCTCTTGCAACAAACCATATCTTATCTTAGAGATCCCGCCCATGCATTATCTCTCTATCCCTCTCACTCTCCATCTCACTCTCCCTCTCTCTCACTCTCCCCCTCTCCTTTTCTTTATCCACTCTCTTTCTTTTCCTCTCTCCTTTTCTTTATCCCCTCTCTTGACTCTACTCGAGTGTTCAATTTTGGTGATGTGTAGTGCATCGGCAAAGAATGAGAAAGTGACTTTGAGGGATAAAGTCACGTCTCCTAGAGGATGGAGCGAAGAGAGTGGTCGCTCAGTCCATCCTGTTATTTCTTTCAATAAATCCTATTTCTCCTACTATATAGACACGTTTGATATCTATCTCTCTCTAATGTCTACCTAGCTCTCTCCGTACTTCCCATTAGTATTTTAATAGGCCGCAAGGTAAGCAACGGAACGCAGCCCTAAGGTTACAAACCAAACCAATCTAAAGTTCTCTACAATTTCATTGTTATAACCAACTCCTATAAGTCGATAAATGCACAAAGAAAGCAACGATACGAGTGCTCATATCTATATCGAATGAACAAACTTGTCAAATGATGAATGACTGAATATCCATTGTCCAAGACTTTCCTAAATCTCCTAATCATGCTAATATAATGAAATCGTGTCGTTTTAATAAAATCGGAATGTCCTAATAAAATTTGAAAGTCACCTGCAAAATGTCGTTAAATTGTTGTTTGTCCATTTCAACTATTCTCTCTTCTGTAAACTGGAAATCTCCAACTTGTACCGTCGTTAGACTGAAAGTGGTGAACTGGTAGTCATACAAAAGAATGTTGAGAAGCAGCCACGATATATCAAAAAAATCGTTTAGAATAGGCATACGACAGAAGTTTAGAATAGGCATACGACAGAAGTGTTTGGTACTTATAATTATATTGGCAATATAATTATTGGGGAACCGGTATATAATAGGACCCCTGTGGTGAACTCCCGTGGTTCAGATTTTGATCGCCGACCGAGCCGGGAATTAGAGAATTAACTAATACGTGTGTAAGTGCTCATTTGTTGGAGACATACTATGTACTTAGTGTTTGTGCCGACAAGTCGTCTGAGGCCCTGATCTTGGGACTAACCTTGGATCTGATTCTGAAGATTCAGCACAATACATTTCCACTTATCAACTTTCAATCGTCGCCAAGATATCTGATCAAGTCAAAGTATGGTGGCTTGATGGGTGTTTACATTGCTATAAAAGTATTAACTAGTTGGAACTCTAACTACTAATTTCTATATTCTAAGTATAATCATTAAAATAATATCTCCCTCATGCCGCTACAATGTAGGCCGCTGGCGGAGACCGGGAGGTACAGGACCTTGCCATACTACGCAGTCTGTCCATTCGGCCTCATTTGGGCTCGCGTAAGCCGAAGGCCCGGTGTGAGAGCCGACAGACTGGGAACATGTCAATTGTCAAACAGGACCACCAATGGAAAGCCCCGAACGTCCATACGCGTCAGAGCAGAGTGAGACTGAGAGAACTTCGGAAGTGGGAACTACTTGGGAATAGTGTGATACTATGATATATGCTAACAGGTCAGAGTTATCAGGCTCCCAACAGTAAGAATTAAACTAAAAAGTTAAAACAACTAAAACCAACTATGACTGAGATCTGGGTCTTACCTGGTACGGGGAGATAAACCATCTCTCGAATTGTTTGCGGAGTAAATAGACTGAGCCGCGCATTCGCAGTTAGTTAATCGCGCGCGCGTTCTATTCTATTCGTTTTTTAAAAACTTTACAACTTTGCTTTTTTGAAGAAAAACACTTTTTCAACTTTTTTTAAAAAGTCCTTTTTGTTCCAAAGCCCCTCTCCCAGGTCCCAGCTACCCTTCCAGTGCACTAAGTTATGTAAAAATACTTAGGAACGACGAATTGGTCACTAGTCCATCCTAAAAGTTGTTATTTTTCTGTGAAAGTCCATTTATTTTGAGCCAACGCACTCCGCCAAACCCTTGATTTGAACTGACGGGTTTAGTTTTAGAGCAAATTCCATGGCTCATTAAATCTCATGTAACCCTATATTTTAGCTCAAAAGGATTCTATGGGGAGATGATAATCAACGCTTTAGCGAGCGTTGGGAGGTCCTACGAGGAAACAAGAAATGTCACTATCACCTTGGCAACACTGATTGCTGTTGTATTTGTAGTGACTGTCCAGTATCCAGTATTTGTTTTCTACCTATGGCTCTTCTCGGGAGGAATGGCAGTTGGAGTTTTTGTCCTCCAGAGATACGTGACTCCGCCAAGCTTGTGGATATTTGGATTCCTCCTCAAGCTCAAATACAAACCATATTCTATCGAGCCAGTGCCTCTTGTGAAATACGTCCAATGCCCAGTCTGTGAAAAGCAGAATTGTAAGCGGCACGAGGTGCGGGTTAAGAGTGATGAGATATGGAAGGGAATCAAGTTGCCAGAGAAAGTTGATGAAAGGTTGGAGGAGTTCTGTCAACTTATTTTGGTACACTTTGTCTACTATTGGTATCATCCAATCAGCAAGAACGAGGATTTTCTACATGATTTGAGGTGTTTGATTAGATTCGTCGTGGCATCGATCATTCGAATTGCTATGGACCTTGATATAGGTAAGTTGAGGGACAATCTTGAGATATTTTACCTTCATAACGCAATGTACAATTCTTTTCGCTCAGACCTTCCCCCCTTTAAACCAAGAAATCATTGTTTCCAGGTCAGATAGTTACTGAGAAACTGATCCCGCTCGGCGTGATACACTTAGAGCGTCATGTGAGAACTAAACAGCGCTACCCTGATGTTACTGACAGGGATCAGCTGGCAGATCTAACTCTCTACGAGTACGGAGAGGATATGCATATTGCTCTTACTAGCGATGAGAATGAACAGAGGTAGGTTGAACATTGCTCAATTGAATACCCCGTGTCGATGTTACATATTTAGAACTTCACTTTAGTTTAGAATCCCAATAATCGTGTTCTAACTAAATTATTATCGATATTGTTGTAACTCTAGTAACTTTCTTCCCCTAGGTATCTGAGGTCACTGGTAGAACTACTCCTCCCTTACATAGTTCCTGAAAACAAGCTCACCTCCCCACTCGCTAGTGCTTTTGCAAGGGAGCTCCTTTCAATTGTGGTTGTAAAAAGGGGAGTAGAGTTAGTTGCACACCCTGACTTTATCAACCTAATGATTAGAATGTTAATGGACCCTGAGAGTATGAAGGTAAGAAGTGTATAGACTGCAAATGTACATTGTACAACAAGTTTTATTTCAGAAGAGTATGATCTTCGTAATATCCAAACTCCTACTTTTCTATTTATAGGAGCACAAACAGCCCCCCTCTCCTCGTGTCGAACTGTTATCTAAGTTTGTAAGTGGAAGTACTGCCCCAACTTCTACCTACTATTCCCTCGAGGATCTACTGTTCAACCCAACCAACCTTTACTCCTTCATGCAGTACCTTCGCAAGCAGGTTAATAGACGGCCCCGCCCCATTTTTTAATGCTCACTAAATTTACCCTGCGGTTTTCAAGTATAGTAATTAGTAATGAACTAACAATATGGTTTGAACAATCAGCAACTATAAGGGTACCGAAAAATTTTTATAATCCCAATCATTTCAGGGTGCAATAAACCTGCTTCAATGCTGCCTAACAGCGAAAGACAAGATGCAGAGTTTTGACAATAGTTTACACAGTGAGGGAGAGATCAGGTTTAGTGGCTACAAGACCGATATTAGACGGTTCTATGATCAATACTTTGCAAGTGATGCAAGTGACAGGATTGATTTTCCGGAACATATTTGCACAGATCTAAAGAGGAGTCTGATGGTGAACTATCATCCCGGAGCCAACCCCTTCAAACCTATCTTAGAAAGGTTAGTTGTAAAGTTAAATAAGATGAGATAATATGTCTTACCACTTGAGAAAACATCATAGCTGATTTGATATTGATCAATAACTCCCAACCCCTCTGCCAGAGTTTACGGGTACTTGACAGAGTATCTAAGGAGTCACTATTGTGTGGGGTACTATCAGAGTGACCAATTCTTCCTGCTACTTCTTGGAGATAGGGCCGTACCTTCCCCTAAACTATCCTCTTGGAGCAAGGTAATAACCTGCCACCCCTCGAACTTAGTAACTTAGTTACCCCTTGAACGCTATTCTGAGTATATACTCACCGTGATAAGAAGGTACTAAGTTGCCCTGTATTCTATATATTCCCCACCCCTTGCTAACAAATACCCAGGCTACATTAGAAAGAAGCGAAAGTTGGACCTCTCTTGTAAGTTAAATGCCGCGTGTTCGCTATAGTTTGTAACAAAGCTTCTGTTGTGGGGGTTTTACTTGTTGTTTTATCTTTCTCTCAGTCTCTATATAATATCTAATGGCGTAGCGCCTCTGTTTTCCTTTTCTTGATCTTGTTCTATCTTCTTTTAATTTTGTGGGATTTGAAGCACTATAGACCTTGTGTTGTTTGCTACATATTTGGTTTGCTACATTATATCCCCTATAGTCCCGGCTAGCCCCTCCCCTCCTCATTCTCCCTCTAACACACCCCCTTCTCCCTAGATGAGGAAACAGAGTGTGGGAGGGTTCGGGGCGATGTTCACCACCATTAAAGATAAACTGTCCCACAACACCATGGACCCCATGATGGAAATACTGGATGAGGGCACAGCTCAGATATCTAGTGCAGCTCACAATAGTGCTGCTACTGCTACAACTCTTCTAGCTGCAGAGACTGAGGGTAAGTTGGGGGTTCAGGGGAGATTATCAATTGTCTGTAAACTGGGACTGAGTAGTAGTGCCAGTTTCTAGATAACTACTTATCTACCTACACTGTTTGGTGATGGTACTGTTCTCCGTTCATTACTTCATACTACCACTCTCCATTTTTTATCGCCCTCCCCCTCAGTGTAATAATATGAGCCACTATATGTATGTAGTGTACGTTATTGGCAATATATACTTCATATATAGGTCCGAGCTGTAACGATAAACTAGCTGCTAACTGCTCAGTGCTCCTACTGGGTACTGAGCCACGGACTGTGATTACTGTGGTTAATAGTTACAGAGTTACTACCAATCAGTGAAACACCCTGTATCATGCTTCTTCTACTGATATCGAATGGAGAATACACACATTTTTCTTGTTCACAATTGTAGCCCCAATCTAAATCTAATCATCTGATTACCAGCTGACTAGTTCTACACATAGTTCTACAATTTATTGGTTGTATAGTTCTACATATATGTACTAACAACATCAATACTGTAGTTTGTTTGTTGGTTGGTGTACTGCGAGTGTAAGCCCATGTATGTGTACGTCTGTTTGTGCGTGTTTCTATGTCGATCCTTACTCCCTAGCCATCCCTTTAACATATGCCGGCGGAGAGATGCCGCTCTTTTGTGTTGTTTCTGGGATCTGGAGACTGGAGAGATAAAACTTTCAGAGACTGGAAAGAGATTACTAAACCTATTCTCTCTGTTTCAGAGATGGATGCGATAGATTTCAACCTATCGTCCAATCTTGATCTCAGTAATTGGACAGTTGGAATATCCAACACTGAACTACAGGGAGAATGGATTAGACAATATGTGGTTTATGTTATTGATGTTAGAACAGACACCAAGAAACCAGGGTAGGTAACAAGTGGTGTTTCTGATGAATTCAGAAATTAGGTGTGTCCCTCTTATCTGAAAATTGAAATTCTAACAAGTATTGCTAGACCTGTAGAAACAGTCCAATAATGCCTTCATTCCTAGAGGTGGCTGGGAGAGGATGGTGGTAAAAAGAAGGTTTAGTGAGTTTGTTATGCTACAAAAGAGACTCCGGAAGTTTCATGGTAGCTCTATGTCTAATTTACAGCTACCCCAAAGAAGGGCAATGAACCCATTAAACAATGAGTTTATAACTTACAGAAAAAGGGAACTTGGTATTTATCTTCAGGTAATAGTAAGGAGCGCGCGATCTGTAGTCAGAACCTGGCAAAGAAAAGGACTTAGTTTTCACATTAATTTTAAATCCTAGTGCCAGTTCCAATCGCTAGACATGATATTGACAAGTATTTCCTCCCTTCAGAAACTGATGAAGATAGATTCTCTCCAGCATAGTGAGCTAGTGTTTAAGTTTCTCAGTTCATCTTGTGATGATTTTAACAAGATTGGCCTCATCGGTATGCCAAAACAAGCAATAGGATCTGCTGGAGAGTTTGCAGGTATTTAAGGTTAGATCTCTCATCATGCAGCGACGAGGTGGCCGAGTGGTTAAGGCGATGGACTGCTAATCCATTGGGAATTTCCCGCGTGGGTTCGAATCCCATCCTCGTCGACCTTTTGCGTTTTTGAATACGGATTGTAACTTTTAATCTGACCAAACTTTCTTATTTCCTCCTGTTAATTGGAAGCTTCCTTATTGATCAAATCTACGATCGTTTTTGCAAAAACCCCTCACAATTTCACAGGTAAAATGATGAGCGGAGTTCGACCGAAGGAGAAGAATCTGCATCTTTTACCATTCCTCAAATCAGTCTGTAAATCAGTGGGGACCGGACAAAACTACGCCATAGCAACTTCAAGTAAGCGAAACAGGCAGTCAAGGTGGTTGTATCTCAATTTTCCTTAAACTGGATTGTATTGGAATGTGACGCGCATAGCAATAAAAAGTAGACTTTACACTGTTGTCAGCAGCCGTTCTGCGCGGCTTTAGATCACCTGTAAACACTGTGATCAGTGTTGTGACACATGACTGGTGCATGCAGATTGCAGGGTGCTGCAATCACTGCAGAACAACAATAACATAGAACTCAACAGTACGACTCAGCTCTATAGTCTCTACCTTCCTAGTTTCATCTTCTAGGATCTCCCCCATTATTAACGCCTAACGGAAGTGTAACTACCACTTCAAGATAACTCATTAAATTAACCCAGGTCAGAGTGATTGCAGTAACGTCTCCACACCCCAATCTACTCCTACCCTGTCTAGACGAGATCTCCAAATACCAGCAGACACACCAGCCCCCAGCCCCATGCTAGTCGCAAGAGAGATGCAGGTATCAATGAAGGTGACATGTTAGGGGTATAAACAGGAATACAATTCACCAGGGGGTGTTGTAAAAAGAAAGGATTCCCCAAAAACATAAATTCCTCAAAAGAAAACCCTTAACATTTAACAATAGATCTCTCCAGGCGAATGCTAAGTCAGAGCTACAGAAAAGGAGGACCCACTACAGCACTATATTCATGCAACTGACTGGTGTTACAGAATGTGCCATCTATGCCATCTTACTTTTGGGTAGGTCAATTGTAGAGTTTTTACACGATACAAAGCTGAATGGCTGATCAGTTTGATTTTATTATCCCTCAAACTCTCCGAGTAGTACATTCTCCCCCAGGTGATTTACCGGGTATTATTATCCATGCTCTCTGCTCCCTGTTTCTGGTGATCAAGAAGACTCTGGATCATTTTGTCGTGTCCTTTATCAACTTCAAAATCAATATGGTGCTTCAAGAAAAGGAAGTTGTGGAGATAATAGAACTGGCAAGAGGTAGGTGCTAACACAGCACTGAGCACCGTGCTGTGTTTTTTATGGAATTTATTTCTTAGGTCACACTTGTTTGATATGCCACTGTTCCCAAGATATGTCTATAAATGTGTATTTTTCAGATGTACTATTTTTCGATGAGGAAGTTAGAGGCCAGGCAGAGTGGGATGAGAGGGCAGCCCTCGCTAAATCTGAACTGCTCAACAAACTTCCAAGTGGGTTCTGGTCCTTAATGTTGTTGGTGGTAATTAAGATTGACTTATCCATTGGGCATTGACTTATCAATCAACTAATCAATCAACTAACAATTTATTTCCAGGGCCTATAAAGAAGATTATAGGGGTGAAGCGACTTGAGAATGCTCTCCTGACGATATTTAACGGTGTACAAAACCAGAGACTAAACAAGCAACTGATTTACACACTGTTAGATATGTTTCTGGGGGAAGTACTCAAGGATCTTAGAGAGTAAGTAACTAGATAACTAGATAGATAATTAACCTGGGTTTGTTAATTAAGTAAAGCAGCTATATATTTGAGTATTGCATCACCCTAAGTAGAGAGGAATCTGTCAGTAATTCCTTCCCTTGCTTGGTCCTGTCTCACCTTACACCGTTTCAGGAGAGAGGATATACTGGTGCAGCCAGAGGACGACCAGAGACACGAAACGCCTGAATAAAGCCGTTATATATTGAGTAGTTACTGTATATCAAAGTAGGATTATTTATCGGGCAAAGAGTTCATGAAATCTAGTACAGACATGAACCCACATAGCCACTGTATGGCGGCGCCAGACAGAATAGCCAAACCTCTTTAGCGTTGATCGCTGTAGTACGAGGAGAAGGACATTGAATTATGTTATTTTGAGTTTTTAAATTTCTTTTTGTGTTGCGTGAAAAATAACCCTCTGTTGTCCCCCGTATATTGATTTGTTGATTTTGAGATCCTAGTAACCCATTGTGAATGTGTTATTGTACATTACTATTTCGTATATTGATTAACGATTCGTTGACGTGTGCTCTATTAACTTTCCACCCCTCTACCTTGACATGTTCCACGTCTGTCAGCTCTCGCACCGGGCCGAAGGCCCGGTGCGAGCTAAAGCGAGCCCGAAGGGCTCGCGTTAGCGAGCCTGACGAGCGCTTACGAGCGGCGAATGGACAGACTGCGCAGCAAGGCAATCTCTACCCTCCATGTTTCCTAACTAACTCCCACTATAGCTCCATATAATGTCAGTGTGTATTAGAAGGGTGCCCTGGTTTCTTAGAAGAGCTCTAACATCTAGCAATACCTGGAGATGTGCTAGGGCTCTATCTGATGGAGGAGCTTTTAAAGTAGCAGTGGTGGGCAGTGGACCAGCAGGATTCTACACTACACAGGTAGTTATGTAGTCAGACAGATTCTATAGGTAACTGTAGAGCATTAACTTTTGTTCTTGATTCAAAGAATATGTCCATTTTAACACGTTTATAAATCTTCAGGAACTGTTGAAAAGTAAAGGAACGGAATTTAAAGTTGACATCTTCGAGAAGTCAGCAGTACCATTTGGACTTGTTAGGTATGGAGTGGCACCTGATCACCCGGAGGTAAGAGGGAGAGGGAGGTATCAGTCTAGGGTTGAGGAAAGATAGTTTGGGAAGTTTCATTTCTTAGAAATTCAATGTCTCATCATACTGTTATTATCTCAGGTGAAGAATTGTATTTCGACATTTGAAGATATAGCTGCCCTTCCCAATGTGAATTTCTACGGTAATGTTGCTATTGGATACGATCTCTCCCTCTCTGAACTCCTCGCATCCTACCACGTGGTGGTGTTAGCATACGGGGCGGGTTCTGACAATCGTCTGGGGGTAGAGGGCGAGTACGCAGAGGGGTGTTACACATCTTCCCAATTTGTGGGTTGGTTTAATGGGGTTCCAGAGCACAGTGGACTAGCTCCTGATCTATCCAGTGAGTGTGCAGTGGTGATTGGTCATGGTAATGTGGCACTGGACTGTGCTCGCGTTCTAGTAGCACCTCTCACCCATTTAGAGAAGACAGATATTAGTGACCATGCTCTTGAGGCACTTCGGAATAAGGGTGTCAAGAGGGTGAGAGTGTTTGGTAGAAGGGATATTCTACAGTTCCAAGGGACTATAAAGGAGGTTCGAGAGTTCACCAAGTTATCAGGGGTGGATCTGAAGGTGAAGAGTGAGAATACAGAAGATGTCAGGGGACTACTGCCCTCCATACCTCGATCTAGGAAACGGTTAACCGACCTACTTGTAAAACACGCTGTCCCTAGCAACGCAGATGATTCTCCCAGCAACACTGGCGAGGTTTCCCTTGAATTTGGATGGGGTCCAGAGCGAATCACAACTGATGACAACAACAAAGTTACAGGTGTGATACTCCGACAGAATGCTATTACAGGTGACCTCCTGAACCCCACAGTAACCCCCACTGACACCACTATCACAGTACCATGTAGCACAGTTGTAGCCAGTATTGGGTACCGTGTTATCAGACTACCTGGGGTTCCCTTCTGTGATGTGACCCACCGGATACCTGAGCACCACTCTAGGGTGTTGGACAGGATGGGAGGGGAGGTTGTACCGGGGTTGTATACATCTGGGTGGGCTAGGAGGGGTAGTGATGGAGTTATGGCAACTACAATTACTGATAGCGCCAATACTGCACATAGTATCTTGGAGGATCTGGATGGGCTGAAGTCACGTGATCTGCCAATAACTGACTGTGTGAGGGAGATGTTGGAGGGGAAGGGTGTGAGGTATGTGACGTTCGATCAGTGGAGTGAGATTGATAGAATAGAGAAGGAGAGAGGTAAAGAGAGAGGGAAACCGAGAGAGAAGATGACCTGTTATAATGATGTTATAGGAAATAAGCCATCATCAACTTGATAAAATTATTTATTTTTTCATTTTCTGTACTTTTTTTCTAATTTATACGCGTTTTTAGCCACTGAGAGATGTTAGTTTTGGCTGTGTTATTATTCCCCGTGATCCTTTCTGACCAGGCAAGATATATGAGTTTTGTTAATTCTACCCCTCCAATTCAACTTTCCATCCCCAAAAACATCTGAGAAATACTACCAAACCCCCCAATAAAACACTTCTGTGATCCTTCAGCAAGGGTTTTGTGAGAGCGAGTCCTGTGATACCATGGCAACAATCTTCTAGCGGGTTCAACTGGTGAAACTGGGAAGGTTGTTCTACAGAAACTGTTAGATGATAGCAGGATATCAAAAGTAGGTTCACGCCGCTATTGTACCTGATCGATCTTTTTCTGTTTAGATGAACCCCCAAAAGATATCCCCAACCCCCTAGCTAGGCCAGGCTTAGTCCCCCCCTAGTCCATACCTCTAAAACCCCCTGTTTCTATCCAGGTCAGAACGTTAGGCAGGAGGGAGAGCACTATCACTCATGAGAAGTTAGAACACAAGATCGTAGACTTTGAAGCAGGCCTGTCTGAGGATGTGTTTCAAGAGCAAGATGTGGCCATGTGCACCCTTGGAACAACCAGGTATAAGGCTGACCCCCAAAATGCAAATTGCAACGAAACAAAAACAACAGTACACTTGAATTCAACACAACCTTTCTTTACAGGGGTAAATCTGGAAAGGATGGTTTCCTCCGCGTTGACCGGGATTACATCCTGGATTTTGCAACTAAAAGTAAAGCAGCAGGGGTAAAACAGTTTCACCTTCTATCGAGTCAGGGCGCTAATGCTGGTTCATCCTTCCTGTACTTACAGACGAAGGGAATGGTGGATAACAAGGTAAGAACTTCAATTTTCCCCCGGAGTTTCAATATTTGGTTGGTTTTAGCTGGGTTTTCTACTTCAATTGTCTGGCCTAATGTTTGATACACCTACTTCGTCTTCAGGTCCATGAGATGGAGTTTGCGAGAGCGGTAGTATACCGGCCTGCTGTGTTGTTATGTGATCGACAGGAGTCCAGATGGGGTGAAGCTGTCTCCCGGAAACTCCTGGGTTGGTTCGACTCTGGAAGAAGTAAGTGTTATGTTGTAGGGTGCTGTTACTACTACCTATGTGTTTTGTTGGAAGTTTCAGCCATTTGTGCTTCATTTCCTGCTTTTGCCCTTTTGTCACCCTCCCCCGCTCTTTACCTTAAACAACAACGCTCCCCTCTATTATACTTTTCAAACGAATATCTCCACTTATAACTCACATCATGTCAGGTATGAGTATCCACGTTACGGATGTAGCCCAGGGAATGGTAAACAGCATCTTTACAGAGCAGAATGGAAACTCAATACTGACAAATCATGATATCATTGCACGAGCTAAAGAGACCTAATTAACTCAGTTAATTATCTACCTGTTTGTCTGTTGTATCAGACCTTATTTTGATCTAACTTTGTGAACTGTTATCCTTTTAGTTGCTTAGATTTGGTATACGTATGTCTTTATAGAGATTGTGATTATTGATACTATTAATTATTAACTACACTGACTGGAAGCCTATTTATCACATGATGACCATGAACTCATGTTACCTCTCAATGATTCATCCCTCTAGCAACATCATGTTACTTCTACTCCTAGCCACTCTAACCACCACTACTCTATCCACCCACAAAGTGGCAATAGTGGGAGGTGGGGTAGGTGGAGCATCTTCAGCATTCTTCCTCAGGAAACTACTAGGAGATGATGTTGAAATTACCGTAAGTTTCATGTTGTGTTAGGTACAGTTAGTGTGTTCGTTTGAGTTGAAAGGTCCCCGTCTGATTCATGTTGTGTTCATATACACTGAACATCGTTTACACAATTCCTTCAGGTCTATGAGCCAGGAGAGATAGGAGGAAGGGTAAGAAAGGTGACTATCGGTGGAAAGAGTTTTGATTCTGGTGGTACAATCATTCATTCAGCCAACCAATACGCCCGGAAACTAACAGAGAAAGTGGGTAAGAAGATAATGAGGCAGAATGTTGTCCTCTTTTCTGGGGATAACTGTTATGTTCATGAGAGTCCAACAACTCTCTACCCTTGTTTCTCATTACAGGGCTGACGAAGGAGGACCTGAACTCAAAAGATGGAGGTACGGGATTCTATAATGGGAAAGAGTTCGTTGTTACCCTAACAGGAGGAATGACTGACAAAATGAAGTAAGTTTCCCAAGAACTCATCAATTTTCCTGAAAGGCACAGCATGAATTGTACCATTCTAAATATCCCACTATCTCAGGTTACTTCGAAGATATGGTTTTGGTCTGGGATCCCTTCTGGAGGAGGGGAGGAAACTTATCAAACGATTAGACAAAATATACTGTCTGCAGTCACACAAGGTAAAACGCTGAGTGATGTCCTTGTGGCTTATATCCCCCTCCCCCACCCCGTGTTATTCGTTCTTCATAACTCCCCCTGATTATCAGGTTGGTTTCTCGACGGTAGCAGAGTTACTAAACACCACCCACTCCTCTTTCCTTCCCCTGGCTTCTACCACTATCGGGGACCACCTCACTAAGAAGGGAGTCGCTAAAATCATACAGGATGAGGTAGGATTTAAGGACTGAAATGAAGATTACCATACTTGCTGCGTCCACTCTCTCTCCCTCCCTCCTTCTATCACCTTCTATCTCGCCCACCTTCAAACTGATTTGCGTACCCCTTGTCCATCTCTGCCGTCTTCAACAGTAATATACATGACCTCCTACACACCCCCCTCTAACCCTCGCTATCCCAGTTGGTTGCTGCAGCACTACACACCAACTACAACCAAGGTCTAACTGTTAACGGGTTTGTTGGGTTTGTCTCCCTCGCTGGGGGAATGGTGGGGAACCTGTGGAGGGTTCAGGAGGGTAACTACAGGTTACCAGAGAAAGTATTGGAGAGTGTTGGGGCTACTGTTCTTACAGAGAAGGTATGTTGTGTTGTGATGGTAATTGGAGATCGAATCTGCTACTCTCACTCTGAACTCACTATCACTCTCTTTGAGTCCCTCTAAATATTGAATATTGGCTATCTTCCTAATTCCGCCTATCCACACAGGTTCAATCCATCACCAAAACAGAGGATGGTAAATTCACAGTCACCACCACAACCTCTGAAGACCCCTCCTCCTATGATGCAGTGATTATAGCGACACCACTGCATAATGCTGGTATAACTCTGGACTCCCCTACACCCATACCTCCCTTCCAAAGAACTGTTGCCACCTTTGTAGAGGGCAGACTCAGGGAGATAGTGAGGGGAACAGATAACCCTACTGATATACTCACTACAGAGTCTGATACCCCTTCCTTCTTCTCATCTATTGGTACTAAGGGGGTGGGAGAGAATGGAGAGAAGATCTATAAGGTGTTCTCTAAGAAACCTCTAACTGAAAACCAAATGAACTATCTGTTCTCTATGGTAAGAGAGGTGAAAGTTGTGGATTGGTATGCGTACCCTCACTACGACGTATCCCTTCCCCTGCCTCCCTTCGAGCTTGACAAAGGGTTGTATCATCTTAATGCCATTGAACAAGCTGCCTCAGCAATCGAAATGTCGTGTATTGGAGGTAGGAATGTAGCTAATCTGGTGTTCTCTCATCTAACTGGGACTGTGAGCAGTGGTGAGGGGGTTTGTGGGGAACAGGAGGGATGGGATGGAAAAGAGGAATTGTAAGAACATGTTTTATTGTTTGGTATTGGGGGTTTGAGTTTCGTTGTGTGGAACCAAGTGTTTGTTTGAGATTTAATGTCTGATTTCAGATGGCTATTTACACATTTATTATGTTTGTTCTTATGTTAATGTTTAATAAATTGTATGAATAATATTTATAAAGGGATTCATCTCACTTTTTATGCTATGGAATGCCCTAACACCCCCTGCTCCATATAATTTCTCCCTCCCTCACTATATATAGCGGTAAAATGGGTAACAAAGGAAAGCAGGCACAGCAACCTCAAGCCCCTAAAATACCTGACTTCACTGGTAAATGGAATCTAGAGAGGACAGAACTATTGGAGGAATACATGAAACAAAGTCTGGGTAAGAGTGAAATACTGGTTACCATGGTTACCATCACCTATTGACTTTTTAATTTTACCACCACGGACTACTCTTATATCTTGCCCGAAAGATATAGGAAGTGGTCTGTGTTTAACTCCAATAACATATTGTCCTGCAGGTGCTGACCATGTGAAACACAAGTTTCCTAAAGACATGTCTGTTATCAACGAGATCACACAAAATGGAAACCACTTCAGACTGAAGGTTAGTGAAACGTCTCTTTATTTAGGAGCTACTTTAGAATAGGGCAGCTACTTGACAACCACTTTATTTCAACAAATTCAGCCAGTTCCCTTACCCCTCCCTTCATATTCAGATTATAACGAACAGTGGGAACAGTGAGACATCATTTGAAGTTGGTGAACAGTGGCAGGAACAGGACAGTACTGGGGATACTTGCATTGTGAGTCTTATAGCTCCTATTCTCAGATCTGCCCTAAGTCACACAAACTGGGTGCCAATCTGTTGATTCTCCTAGCTCTTGCTAGATCCTCTGTATAATACCGAGGTCTCGCGCTAGCCTCCTCCATTTAGCATCATCTCCTGTCCCAACTAACCCCCTTCTTTCCCACCAGGTATCCTCCAAGTGGATGGGAGGGAAGCTTGTAACTATAGCAGAGGGGAGGAAGACAGTAACAGTAACAAGGGAGCTCAGAGGAGAGTCTGTGATGGTAACAACCATGAAGTGTAAAAACGCCACATCCCGGTGTATATTTAGCAGGGAGGGGGTACCTTTAGCCATGTAGGGGCGGGGATCATCATATTTTAACTTAGTCGGGAATCGGGAATCATGAGATCCCAGTTTGTACTAACTAAGTTTGGGCAGCTAAAAAACGTTTTTTACCGATCAGATAATAATTTATACCATCGACAGAGTCATATATTTTAATACTTGTACAGTGTAAATAACTATCGTTAACCAGATCACCAAATTTGATATTTTGTAACTTTGCTAAACACGAATACGGGGTTCACCGGGGTTGGTACTTGGAATCTTCCACAAGAATGAGAATAAAATACTGCCTCACTCCCTTGGCTCGTAGGTTCTCAAGTTGACAAATTAGACACGTATCTTCACTGAGATCACTGTTGTGCTGAGTGAGAAATGGTATTTTTTGGGGTTTTAAACTGGCTTTGGCTGATCAGCCTGACAGTTGCCAAGCTGACACAATGGGTTTAAAAAGGTTTAATCAATTTTATTAAACAAGAATTCAACACCATGAAACGAAATGAATATGTAGTCCATTTATCATATTGTCACAAAATGGTCTGTACATTTGTACACAGGAAAACTATTCCAGTTCTCCACCTATGTTGACTATAGTCTCTTCATCCTGCCCATGTTATGTACGAGGGTAGTTGACAGCAAAGTGTCCTCTATGCCAGTTATCATCACCTCTATGATGACCTGTAAAACAAGGTGTTATTATGGGGGAACTGGGGTGTTATTGGGGAGGAATGGGGATCATCTTCAATCTTTATTGAGGGCAATCTTATTGTTTGGAAATACCAACATATGTCATATAGTAAGAGCTACCTTGACTACCTTGTACTCTAGAAGCCCCAGATCGAGACATTCTACTGCCCACAACCCATGTGACAGTACCCTGTATCAACTCTCTCCCTTTTCCCTTCTTCCACTTTCCACCAATGGCAGAGACACCGTTACACCTATTTTGGAGGGGTTCATTAGTTATATTTTTTCCTTTGAGCTCCAAATGTGTCCACGTTTTCTTGGCTTGAATGCGTTGTTCGGTTGGTTTTTAAGTGTCACACTTACTGTCTCTCGCCCTTGCAGGATCTCATCGTGTCTTTGAGGTTACCAGAGTCTCCGTAGACCTGTTTGAATCTGTACCCCTTAATTTCACCCCAAATATTATATCCTGAAGCTAGGAAACAATAATAATGAAATCTTGTTACACATCAAGTTGTTTCTTGGTAAATCAAGGAAAAAGATCTTTATCCAGTTGAAATGATACCTGCATAGTCTGTCCAGCGACTGACAGTGATGACCTTTGTCTCCGTTGTCTGGGTGACCGTCCTGGTCCCTGATTTGTGCCAGAGTCGGTGGGTCTTAGGAGCTGATACTAACGCCAGACGTTTTACCTGGCAGCATTTAGTGTCAAATGTTGGATATTGCGTAATGAACAGCCTCATTGAATAACTAGTATCAGAAAGTTGGTTATCCCTTTACAGCGCTGCTCTTGTATATCGATGTACATCTATGACTCACCATGTGCCATTTGTTTTTGTCAGTCTCTGTCACACCCTGACAGGATGGTTCAGCGTTACACTTCTTCAGCATAACCTTCAGATCACTACCTCCACTTCCTATTTGACCCAGTTCGGGCACTTTCACTCCTCTGTACTCAGAATATCTCGTATCTAGTGGTGAAGAGATATTTTAAAATATTGTTAGACTGAAAAGAGTGATTATGTAAACTGTACCGTTGTGGCGTTGGCGAGAAAAAAAGTTTTAACTTGAAAGTTTACATGTGATCCTTTACTTACTGTCAACCCATTTGTGGGAGATTGGTACTAGTCGGGTAGTTCTACCACGCGTCCGACGGCCTGGGAAATGATAAATGTAGGAACTATGTAAGCCATTACCACAACAATTTGTACACATACGGACATCAAACTTACAGAATGCAAGAGATACCAGTAGCCCGATGGCTACTATCAATCTAAGATTCATGTTAATCTCAGCTTTACTCCATACTATGTAACAACCACAATAAAACAGAGAAAGCACACACACAGACCGCTATACACAGTACATGCTGTACAAGCAGGGTACAGAGAGACTTTTTATAGAGTGAGGGAGATCACATGTTAGTGTCCTATCTGTATCTGCAAGACCCTAATTGGATAAAATAGGATCTAGAGGAGATCATTATTATTACAGTCAAGAATTAAGAAGTGGTTGAAGTGTCTCACGGTAGAATTCTGTACCGGAAAGAAGGTGTAAACCTAGAAAGGGAACAAACTCTCTCACCCTGTGTATCATGGTACAGTCTGTTATTATAGCAGGAGGCCTTTATTTGGAACCCCCTGGACAGGAGAATAAAGATCATATACCCCTATACTCAGTCAGTCCATTAGTTCAAGACACGCGTGATGATCATGTACCTGATCAATTGGAAGTATGTTGAGACATGAGATGATGGAATTTTCTAATTCCGCTGGAATGATACGGCCATATAATAATACCTCATAATGCTCATGCATCCCTCGTTATCTACACTTTGCTATTGAGACATAGCTCGAGAGAAGGAAAAGAGGTGAAGATCTAGAGAGAGAGAGGATTTTTGTGAACGCAAATGATACGTGTAAGCCAGTTGGTGCAAACTTACACAGACATTGATCTTGAATCTTGATCTTGGTCAAAATTCCGCGCTTATGTGCATACATGTGCTGTTACTTGTTGGCTTTGAATGTTTGCATATCCCACCTTTTCTTTTTTACTAAACCGAATTATATTCTTTTAGCGACCCCATGGGACACCGGTAGCAAAACCAGCTCATAGTTCTAGTAAGATTCTCCCTAAGTCTCCCTCGGCTCCCTCTAGCACGGGTTAGAAATGAGTTATGGGGACCTTGAAGATGTCCGGATGGAATCCGCTCTCACTGATTTCACGTCCCAGAACTACAGAACAATAGTTCAGAATGTCGATGAGCAGGAGGACTCGAGAGCGCGGAAGTTGCAGAGGATAAAGAGGAGGGGGTTTTACAACGTGGATGAGTGTATGGAATATATTGGGATGGGAAAGTATCACTGGCTCTGGATGGGTCTCTTTGGTATTTCCTCCATGGCTCAGGCGGTTGAGATCACCCTTAGTTCCCTGATTCTAAGTGATCTGGGCTGCTACTGGAATCTGACAGTCTGGGAAGAAGTGTTGATCCCATGTTTGGTGATGTTGTGTTCTATACCTGGGGATCTGGTGGGTGGACGTCTAGCTGATACTTATGGACGCTTCCCGGTTCTTGTTGCAGGACAAGTCATTATAGCGGTGTTTGGAGTTCTGAGTGCCTTTGCCCCAACCTACATTTGGTACCTGATACTTCGGTGTGTTGTTGGGTTCGGGTTCGGTATGATCGTCTTCTTGATTATTGTTCAGGTCGCAGAGCTCTGTCCCACGGCCTATCGAGCTACTGCAGTGTCCATTACTTTCATCATGTGGACATTTGGTAACATCTACATCATATTGGGTGCCTGGTGGCTGGAGGAGGACTATGGGTGGAGAGCTGTGGTGCTATGGGCTGCTATCCCCTGTGTTATAATGCTCTTCATCATTCCCTTTGCTGATGAGTCCCCAAAATACTGCATTATATCTGGTGACCCCGAGAAGGCTAAGGCAATCCTGACCAAGATAGCGCACTTCAACAAGATAGAAATGTGTCCTGGTGAGTTGGAGTCATATGTTGAAACAAGGCGAGGACGCCTAGCGGACATCTTCGCACCCAACTTCAGGCAAGTCACCTTTGCCCTGATTGTCGCTATGTTCGCAGCTAACTTCATGTACTATGGTGCCATATACGCAGCCCCACTTCTCCTGCAGTACAACTATTGTAATGGTGATTTTGCTGAAGAAGATTCCTGTCTGTTAACTGACGAGGAGTTTGTGTTTGATCTGATCATTGGATGTGGAGAGTTCCTTAGTATCCCAATATTTGCATTCTCAAGCGAGTTACTGGGTCGTGTCAGGGCAGCTAATGTCGTATCTGCGTGCCTCCTTGTCTTTGTTATCTTACTAGAGTTCTGTTTTGGGCAGCTGGTGCTGATTACTGAGCTCTTCTTTGAGAGAGCCCTTGCCAACGCTGTCCTACTCCTCATCTATATCTACACACCTGAGTTCTATCCGACCTATATCAGGAGCATTGCATTTGGTTTCATTATGACCTTCTCCGCATGGGGTGGTATCCTGGCCATTATCAACGTCTATGTGGTGGGGTTGTATACCGAATGGGCGTTCATGTGGTACATATTCGGAGCAATGGCCATCATCCTTCTGACTGCCACTTTCTTCTTTGGGAGAGAGACCCTGGGACAGAGATTAGAGGACAACCGACCTGAAACTGTCATGAGCATGAGATCCAGTCGAGCATCTAATGGGGAGGGAGGTGCTGGTACAGCTGGGAAGAAGAATGAGGGGGACCTGCCGGGGACACCAGTGGGGGAACAGCAGAACAGTAGGACAGGGACACCAGAACAGGAGAACAGCAGCCCTGCCAGGTCAACACCACTAGTGGAACAACCTGGCACTTCCAGCGCAACACCACCAGTACCTCAACCTGCTAGTACTGCTACTCCGCCATTCGATCAAAGAGTGATGTCACCACTACAAGACCAGGAGGTTCTAAGTGCGATGCCGCGATGAACACTGAATGGTAGTTGAACATGTGTTCACTCTTTTTGCACTCTTACTCAATTGAGCAGTAGTGCTGTGACAAATAAAGCACCACTCAGTGTGCATGCATCTAAACTCTAACACTTATGAAACTTATTATACGTGCTTTGAACTGTTTGTCTCTTTTGAGGCTTAATGTAGTTGACTGTTGAGCAGCATCCTTATTTTGTAGAGTTTCTTTTTCTTTTGGAACAAAAAAGGGATGACAATTAATTTATGTCTTTTATCAAAAAACTAAAAAGTTCAGCTTACAATTTAAAAGGGTCACCTTGCTGGAAAAAAGCTTTAAGAAATTCGCTTGAAAAACACAAGCATACAAATGCTATTGAATGTATCAGTATGGTTCGTCCCGTGGAGGTTTAGGAGACTGTACAAACTTGTTGAGTAAGGGGTGTTACTCAACAAATACACCCAGTTCAATATAATAGTTCCCTTCCCTCATTCCTGGAGAGCACCCTTGAAACATTATAATCATATTGAATGAATCCACTCAACCCACAGGACTATCTCACGACAGCCCTTGGTATAGTTCGTTTAAAACAGTTTGGTATCGTTTGGCAATGTTGTGCCGTCGTTTCTTGAAGGTAGGAGTACACATCCCATTTTCTACAGTGAAGTTATCTCGAGCCGGAAGCAGTTGTATCCTCCTTACCTGAAAATATTGAGTGGTTAAATAGACTGTCAAGACATTCAGGATTTTCAAGTTGTCGTTTTGGAGAGAAACCTCAGATGAAAATACTGGTTATATCTCACCTGTTCAAGTCTGTTTAGTTTTCCCTCCTCCCCAATTGAGTGTAGTTCTGATAAGATGTGATTTGTGAGTTCTGCAGAGTTCGTATCCTGGGGTAACGAGGGGTGCTCCTTTATAAAATCCTCGCTAACAACAACCAGACCAATTAGGCTTGCCTTCAAACTCTCACCATACACAAACACCTATAAAATGAGGCATTGAATGAAAAGTAAGGTACTGGAAGTCTGAAAAATACCTCCTCAGTTCACATATCATTATGGTCAAATAATGCTCTACACCTAGCCAGTTTCCCTCGATCTAAAAGGTAGTACCTGTAAAACAGCAGGACATCGCTCGTATACCAATTCAATCTTATCGGGCGCAATGTATTCTCCTTGCGCCAGCTTAAAAATGTTCTTTTTCCTAAGTAGATAAAGAGGAGTAGGGTTACACAAATTTTCTCTAAGCTAACAAATAAAAATATGATTACACTGATTTAAAATAACAATTCCTTATCACTAAATTCTGTAATTACGTCATGTACCTATCAATTAGTTTGAGTCGTCCTCCCTCGATCCAAGTCCCAATATCCCCACTATGTAGCCACCCATCCACCAGTACCTCTGCAGTTTTCTCTGGTTGTTTGTAGTATCCTTTGAAGACCCCTGGACCCCGCACACAGACCTCCCCCGTCCCATCCCTTGTGTAGTACCCCATCTCCGGCACATCAACTAGCTTAACCTCAAACTCAGGGGAGGGTACACCAACATGCCCTGTACGTGGGGGAGATTGGATATTGGTTGGGATATTGTCCCGATATTGTATATTTGCTGGGGGATCAAGTGGTATTTTACAGGGCTGATGATGCATTACTGATTACTTTACAATATCTTAAGATCTTTTGAATATGACGTTTGTCTGTGTCAGATCAAAGTATAAACTATCCCATGATTTACCTGGTACGGTGTCTCCGAACAGGTAGATGGTTGTGGCAGCTGTTGACTCAGTCTGTCCGTATCCCTCGATGATGTTCACCCCCAATACCGCTCTAAACCATTGTATCACGTGATCTTGGATAGGGGCTGATCCACTCATAACTACCTACAGGGGAGTTCAGTTAGTTAGATGAAGGTTCAGTGAATTTAGAACTGTTGATTGAAGTAAATAAAGACGTAATTGTTGGGTCAAAAAGTGAAATAACTCACCTTCACTCGTCCCCCTAGTTTGTCTTGTATCTTCCTAAAGAAGACTTTGTCCCAGACAGTATCGTTCTTCACCACCCCAGCCTCAACCTCCGACACCTTGCTGGCCACCCCGTAGTTGAATAGTTTCTGCATCACGCTGGGTGAGCTGAGTAACTTGTTGTTTACTGTATCATATATCTTATTGAGCACTCTGGGGACGGCTGGGAGGATGGTGGGCCGGAGGTTGGAAATGTCGTCCAGAAGCAGCTTTACATCACCTGATATAGGGAGAGAGAAGTTGTTTTGAGGCATTGTCAGGTTGACAAAGTACAGCCGATCTTGATGCTTGACTTGTAATATCAATAAGCAAGGAATGAACAATCAACCAATCCTTATTCCCAGTATCCCTGACAACATCTTTACCTCTAAAGTATCCTATCCCGCCTCCAACATACAGCACGATACACTCAGAGATGAACCCGTACACATGGGCCAGGGGCAGATAAGATACAATGATATCATCCTTTGTCAGTATATCCTGATGCTCCCAGAGCCCCCTCCAACCACACTTGAAACTTGCCAGCACATTATCATGAGATAGTACCACACCCTTGGGCTCCCCTGTAGTCCCACTAGTATAGCAGATAACTGCTGTGTGGTCAGGAGTGGGGGCTGTGAAGGGGAGGGGAGTGGTTCCCAGCTCACAGACTTTGTTCCACGATAGAAACTGTATGGGGGTGGGGTTGGTGTAAGGTGTTAGTTATCTGGCCTGGTCTAAAGCATTATCGAACTCAGAGACAGGGCTGTCTCAAATCGCTCTATGATACCTGTATGTCACTGTGACTATCCTCCCATTTCTCACATGGCCCGATAGTGATCACAGTGGTTATTGAGGAGTGGGATTCAGTTAACAGCTTCCCCACCATATCAGAGTCACATATTACAATCCTTGGAGTTGTTTCTTTCAGTATGTGTTCTTTAGCTGCCTCACCTGAAGAATATTATAGATTGAGTTAGGATATTTGTAACTGAGTTTCATGAGGGGGTTGTTAAGTAACAGAGAGAAATATATGTCGAGTTAATGGCATCTGAACTCTCACAATCTAATCAACCCCTTGTAAGCTAAGAGTGTCATCCTACCGAGAGTGAGATAGAGAGGGACAGCTATGCCACTAGCGCTGACAAGGGCCTGCATTGTCATGTGCCATTCAGGTGAGTTCTTACCAAGAATCCCAACCATGCTTCCTGGAAAGAGGAGGGGATGTTATTGAACATCTTGTGGCGTCTTTTGTGGGGGATGAGTTAGAAAGATTATAAGAACATATTGAACGGTTGTTTTCTCTCGCTAAATGAGTCCAAATTTCAATCTAAGTTAAGAAATAATGGTATACCTTCTGTTAGCCCTAAAGCAAGTAGTCCATTTCTGAAGGAATCTATCCTCTTCTCTCCCTCTATGTATGTTATCCACTGGTAGGGCCCATCCCCCTCTCTATAACCAAACACCCCACCACTGTAGGGGACAGAGTTGTGCTATTTAGAATGTTTTAACGGCGTGGTTTTGACAGACTAGATGTTGACAATTGACATAATTCCATAATGATTGGAAAACTCTGAAAGCTCTATATCTCACCAGGGGTTGAGGGCAAGTCCTCTCTTATAGAGGTCTGGAATGGTTGATATAGAGGCATCCCAGGATACTACAGGGTGGTCTGGTCCAAATATACTCTTTCTGTGAGTCTCACACCCATTCACCTGTCAATGAATGTAGTTGTCATAAACCTTGATGGATTTGAAGTGTTCAGACTAGCTAGGGATGTGGGTTTTTGGGTCATATTTGAAACTTCAAAACCACTGACCGGTAGGGAGACTGGGTTAGGAAAAGGTTTCTTGGGTCGGGACTGTTCTTCATAGTTTTTAGACCGTGATCGGAGCCACAAATATAGACCAGCTACTGCAGCTCCTAGTAGTACAGTGTCAAGGGTTTTCATGACATGGCCAGACACAGTGAACTCCTTCATCATGAATCTAAAAATGAAGGAATTGGGTAAACAAAAATAAAGATTTAGGATCCAACTTATTAATACTACAAAATTCGTATTTGCGGTTGCACATTGAACATTCTCGCAAGCAGAAAAACAAAGATCAAGCAACGTGAGAAATGTACATGGTCAAAAACAGATGTTTCTTCTAGTGTCCAAGTTTGAATTATCCAAGTAACAAGACTCAGGGATCTATGACCCATCTATGATACAGTAAAGTAGTACACGAAGGATCGTGGTAATGATCTTTACAGGAAATTGTATAGTGGTAAAACGACAGTACACAAAGCGCTAGATAACCTACAAGAGAGAGACTGTAGGAGCTCTATATAGGAAGCAATTATGCATGTTTGGACACTTCAATATGTCTCCCCCCCCCCTTAGACAACACGTTTTTCATTTGTCATTGTGGAGTATGATTTGAAATATCGGGAAAGCAATGCGAGATGTTCCACGAAACACGAAATAGAGAACGGAAAATGTATCAAAGTTAATGTACGGCTATACATCAAACTTTTAAATTTATATTAAAGTCGAAGAACATGGCAATATAAAGGCTCCACTGCCATACAAGGCCAGATGGTCACTAAGAGATTGACACATTATAAATTATTACAAGCACTGCCTGGGGAGCACTCACCAGATGTACAAATATATTGATCTCAAAAAGCTGGCGAGTGTTCTTTAGTCTAACTCTCGTTGTCTCTTTCATAGCAAGCAGACTTACACACATATGCTATACATCAGAGAGCCATACAATAAATGACAATTGAATATTTGGAAATGCGGTGTTCATAGCTGATGTATAACAGAGTAATTATGGTCCCCGCTGTTATATACAAAATGTACACCCGGAATCTGACATAATTGCAGATACAAGAGTCCTAGTAAACCCTAACTATCCTCTCTTCTCTCTATCATAGTCAACTCACCCACACAGTACACACCAGGTCAAATAAGGAATGATGAGGTTTGAAGACCAACTATAGAACTTCAATACGGGGATTGGATCCAGGCCAATGTAGCCTCACAATGATCAAGAGGATGCCCTATTTATACTAATCAGGCGTAGTGATTGTATATGTCGATGCCTGACCTCTCTATTTCTCTTCGTTTCGCTCTTAGTAGTGAGTGTGGAGCTGGTGGGTCTGAGTATTAAGTAGTGCAAGTGTGGAGCTCAGCTCTCTCTCAACCTCTGAAAACCAAACCACTGTGAACAAAAAACTGTAGAGGGGCTGGGAGCAGCACATTGCGCTACAACTTCAATAGCACGAGCAAAGAAATTTAGAGACATGCCGGAGATTGAAACTCTATACTCACACAGCCCCACAGAGTTTCAGATTCTGGCAGCTCTCTTCTCCACTATAATTCTCTCTCACAGTGTACTAATTCACTCCAAAAGGGCCATGTATAACAGAAGCCTACACATGGTGTATAACAATGTGGGTGAAGGCCAGTGTACATCCGGTGTTATAAGCTAAACAATGCACTCTCTTCATAGTATTATCATATAGGACACATTGTGTTATACAGCAAGAACAGGGTTACCGCGGGCTAGGCATCAACTTTTAATAAAATTAGGCAACACCTACTCAGCTGGTCCATGGATAATAAAATGAAGACAAACTCGTTTCTTAATCTAAAATTACTCGATTATCTTCAAAACCTCTCTTCCTGTTATCGGGGTACAGCTCTTGAGCGCCGCTAGACTAGCGGCCCGGTTCCAGCCCCAATTCCTTTCCTAGGTAGTGGGGGTATCAAGTGACATGTCACATGAAACCTCACGTGGAACTTCCACTGGAAACTTGTAGATAATCCCCAGCCCCCTTGGCCCTGATAGGTTCAAACTGCTCCTGTATGGCGGCGCCATACCCCATTTGACGATTGGCGACATAGCCACCTAGTTTGTCTCATATAAGACCCTCCTCTTCGCACCGGGCCGAAGGCCCGGTGCGGCTACGTGAGGCCGTGTAGCGGCCTCGCGTAGGTTGCGCGATGTACAGTCAGTGTGAGACAACACCTAGTGCGATCACACCAGGTGTCTATGTCACCAAATTTGACGACAGTGCGCTCAGATGGGGTCGGCGGCGCCAGACAGGACTGCTCTTGATACAATTACACGACAAATGCAGAGTTTCTGTTCGACTGAATCACAGTGTCGATCAGACTGATAAGCTAGCACCTCGGATACAAATCACAAAGGAAATTACAGTACATCGAGTATCAACATGGCATGTACTCAACAAGTGCATCACTTACACCTACCACGTACACTCCAGACTGGGATCTTGCTGATAGTTTTACAGAAAAACAAGGGGGTCCCGGTCACAATGTATTCAGAACACTGTTTTCTCGCAAATGACTGAGAGTCTCGTACTGTACATGATAATCTCTACTGAATGCTGCTGCTGGACAGAGGGGAGAGTGGAGGAGAGGTCATGTAAAGTCATGTCCATCTGTCATGTGTGGGGACTGTGCAATTTCACTTGCAGTACGGAATTGCAGTAGAGATATTACATTAATATTGGGACCACACCCACTCTCTCTGTCTTTCTCTCACATGTTCATTCTACCTCAAGTCTCTCACGCCGTCCTTTTTTTTAGGAGTCTCCCTCTCTCTTTCTCTCCGCCACACCCAATGGGACCTCTCTTCCAGTCACTTCTGGGATTGAGAATTGAAACGAGTTTTATACGGGGATTTGGAACTAAAGACCTTGTAATTTCACAATATAACGGCATCTTGATTGATCAATACTGTATTCTATAAAATATATCACTATAAACTACAGACTGATATTAATCTACACTCTGCATGTAGTATCTCTCGCACGACTGGTCAAAACATATATTTACTACTTGACTGATTTTAGACGAAAAAACTCTGAAGAGTGGACATATGATTTTCTGTGTGGTAAAAAGTGGTAAAAGAAACTAAATATGAGTGCTGCTTTAATAAAACGATCGTAAATTATCTCTTAATGGTATCAAAATATATCTCTCTCCTGTCCCTTTCTCTCAATAGTCTGTAATATTATACACATCAGTCTTATTCTCTCTGTGTGTCATCTCTCTTCTCAGAGTCTTTGCTCCTCCTAGTCCTACAACTCCCATCAAGGGATCAAATCACTTTCTCTACTTGGCCGGGGTGTCCTCTTCAGACGGCTGTTTCAGATGTTTTTGAGCGACACTTCAGTAACTTGACCCAATTGCTGACAGTCTTAAAGGACAAGAGAACCCAAAATCCTGAAACAAACAGGTTTAGTAAAATAAATCGAGACCTCTACTCAATCGTAAAACAAATGATTATTGAAAATCGGGAGGAATTAATGGTGAAGTAGTTACCAGTGGAGAGTCCAGTGACAAGCATCATTAGATACTTGATGAGATTGAATGTAAGCTGGGTAGGATCTGCAACAAAGTCACCACTGTATTTATCTGCATCACACGCACTGTGGGGGGGGGGGAAGGACTTGTTACTATGGTCAATCATAGGGTCTAAGAAGAATCAGGGGTATAGCCCGGGGTATACCGAACTCAAGTTCTATTATTGTGCCACTGTAATGAACAAAAAACGCCAAATGTACCAGCATCTGGGTGAAATTGATGCTCACTGTTCCAACAAAGGGACTCTCTAATCTCTATCCTCCCCTATCCAGTGGATGCCCAGCGCGCTTGTCAGCGCTTTAGACAAGGGATCCCAGATGGGCGCGCAATAGCGCAATGCTGACAACTTCTTACCTCCACACATATCACAACACGCGCGCCACACACATCACACTGTGCACTTCTGCAGACCACACAATGCACACCCCGAGCTAGGCACTAACCCGGGTCTCTCAGACAAACAGTAGGAGACATATCCTACTTCCCATTTGGATCTCTGGAATCGTTCATACAGGAAACAGGAGATGAGAATAGTGGCAGGGATACTGTACAAAACTGAAAGAGGGGAGGAGGATTAAAAGTGGGGATGTAGGGATAATTTTGTAGAACTAGGGGGTATTATAGTGGAGATTGTGGTTATTAGAGGAGACGTGAGTGGGGATAGAGAGAGGACGGTACTTGGGCCATAAAATTGGACATTGAGACGGTAGAAAGATAGAAAGAAGACCAGTAACTTCAATTAGTACTGGTCGTGAACGGTAGAATTAGAGCTGCAGATTTACAGATTTACTTGTTATTACACATAGTTACAAGTCGCTGTTTACAGCTAGCTGTTTAGTGTTGAAAGAGGGATAGACAGAATTGGTATTTCATGGTTTTTCAGAAAATTTCAGCAAATAAAATAAAAAGTTGACAACTTTTTTTGCACCACCCATTACCTGAGAACATTCCAATTCGAATCATGAGAGTCTCCAGTTTATCAGTTTTCTTTCCAGTGGTGTGTAGTTCGTGTCTAACACTGCACATGGACACCATACCAAGCCCCAGGAAGGTCATTCCTGAAATATAGTAGCTGGTAAAACAACTGGACATCACACTACGGGCTACGGCCTACGCTTTTCAGGTTTAGGATCTGGTGATTTTCTGTTCCCTCTTTCTGACTGGTTTGTTAGTGGACTAAGTGGACTTACCGACAACATAGAAAAGAATGAGAGGACCAATCACGTAGAACTGTAAAGCAGCATTGTCGAAACTTCCAACAAAACAGATATTAGCCTGGAAATCTCCATCAATAGCTTTAGTTGAGCAGATAATGGTGAACAATATTGCTGGGACGACCCTGGGAGGAATTGAAATGTCGTATTATGCACGGAGTGTAAAAAGGGTCATTAGGAAAAATGTGCTGTTGTCTCTCCTGCTTTATTGATACACTGTGGCCAGCTGCTTTCCATCAGTCTCTATCTCTATCTCTCTATCTCTCTCTCTCTATCTCTCTCCACACATTGTGCGGCAACTCTCAAAGGAATATAGAACAGCACGGATGCAAGTTATAGCCCTCTCATTCTCACCCCATTGCACATCCTCTCTCTCCAGCTATATAACTATCTCTAAAACTTACTTTCCCCGCCCAAACTTACCATGCCACAACGTGGAAGTATTTAGCCTTTAGTGCAATGGCCTCGTGCCCCCACTTCAAGCCTGCTGCCAGGAACCAGGTCAAGTTCAGGATAACCCACCTGAGAGATGTGATGACGTCATTTAATACTAGAAGGGGTGCATTTGAAAAGAGGATTTAGGTCCAAATTTTAAGAGGTTTTAGTTAGGTTACAAGGCAATTACTTTACGTAATCAATATGACCATGTTGTTATTACAGCAGGAATTGTGCTAATAATTGTGTTAGAGACTAAGGATCAGGGGGGGGGGGGACACATTCAGAGTATTGGAATAATTCGGGAGAATTAGGATCGCTAGTAACAGGGAGGTAGGATACCAAGATAGTAGTGCGATAGGGACAATAGGGGCAGGGAGATAAGAGGTTACCATGGCTACCATGAACCAACATTTCCCTTTGGGATATGCCGACCATCACACAAAATGGGTGTGTACCGATAAAAACAAGGAAATATTACTGGGTCTTGGGAGGGGATTGAATGGAAGAGAGATAAGAAACAATAATACGAGTAATTACTCTCTCTCTCTCTGAACAAACAAATGTATCACTAACCAGAGGAAAGAAGCGAGTAGGAAGTAGTAGACTAGGAACAGTTGAATAAAACAGAGAGGGGCGTGGTCATCACCTAGGGGTTGAAGATGTGTATTAGAACACTTCCTTGTGTACATGCAATAGTATCGGAATCAATTGTTACTAGTAGTCAACAGCTATCAATTCAAAGTTTGTAGTTTATAACAACTTCCCCCATCTGATCTCTCATCGCTTTTGTATCGCCTCTGGTTATCTATGCTTTGCTAATTTGACCGTTACATCTGCTGCCCTACTGAATCTTAAATTGCCATGGATTCAACTAGTTCTACAGCCACATCAGCCACATCTTTCTCGCCAGGACTTTGTATTGACCTTCTCCTCAGGGGGGTACTCACTGAAGAGGAAGTCAAGAAAGAAGTAACATACTTGAATATTAAAACTACTTCTGAACGTCCTGGGCACATGATTAAAATACTGCTAGACTATTTTTATAAGGCTCATGCATCGGATCCTTGGGTGTCTATGGACCTAGTAGAGCAACTTGACATCCTCAAGAAAGTTGTAATGTCAGGTAGCTCCCCGTCTAGTGCACCTGACCCCCCAGTACCTACAGCTAACCCAGTTATAACGGCGCCACCCGCCCCAGTAGTGAGTCCTGAAGTTTTTTCACTGTATTGAAATGTCATCTTTAATGACTGAGTTCACGTTTCCGGCCGGTGATACCCGGACCAGAAAAACTCTGTACTTTGGCCCAGCAGATTATAGGTACGGTAAGACGGTACACCAGGCCCGTGAATATCCTGACGGACCGGCAATGACCGAGTTACTAAACTCCATCATGGCACTAGAACCCTCTTTCACGACCAATGAATGGTCATGCCTGGCGACCCTATTTCCAGACGGATCCTCAATTGTACCGCTACACAGCGACAATGAGGCCATAATCGAGCCCAATAGTACTATCTGGACATTCAGTTTTGGTGCAGAGCGAGAGTTAACCCTCCAGAGCCAGGAAGGATTACTCGTGGAAGTCACCCGTAAGTTGCCCCATGGTTCAGTTCACTCAATGAGTGCTTCCACTCAGTCAGAATGGAAGCACGGAATACTAAAGTCCGAGACCGGAGGAGCAAGAATCTCTTTTGGATTCAGGAAAATGAGGAAGTCAGATGAGATCCTCCCTACTCAACGGCAACCCTCAACAAAGCCACCGCCCATCTCACCGCCGCAGTCTACTAGTTGCAGTGCCCAGCTACCACCGGGCAGTACCCACGCTAGAGTCCTTCTCCTAACCGATAGTATGGTTAGTAGCACACCCCCGTGGATATTCAACAGAATTGGTGTTCGATGCATCAAACGTCCCCTGTTTCAGTTAAAGAACATCCTCAATTACGAAAAGGAGTTTGCATTGTCACAGATTGTCATCATTAATGCTGGGGTGAATGATCTGTCCAGATATGGAGAGACTGCGGACTCACTTCATCGTTCTTTCAGTAACACAATTCGTGAACTCTCAAAAAGGTACCCCGGAACCATGTTTATAACCAATTCAGTTCTTCTGGCTGATATAAGGTATACCTGGCTAAACTCAGAGATTAAACAGCTAAATCATCATCTCAAACTGCTCAGCAAAGTGCTCACAAACTTCCATTATCTCGACACCCATCAACTTCTAGTTGACAGCGACCGCCGTACCGTACCTTGGATTCGAGACAGGGGCGGAAGAGATGGAATCCACATCACTATGGAGGCTCAGCGATTTATCGGGAACTGCATGGTGAAGGAAGTGGATAGGCTGTATCGTGGTGTATCTGGAGATGGTGGGTCAACTCTCTAGGTAGGAGAGTGACTGTATGCTGATTCCTGTTTGTTTTCAGAGTGCACTTTGGTTTTTGTTTTCCCCCCGGTTTTTGTTAGTGATACATTCATGGACCTCGCAGCGAAGTTCTCGCTCATTTGATCGCAGGACTTAATACAGTGTTATAGATAGTTCTCCATTGGTTCTCTTTTGGTTCTGTCCGTATTGCACTTCAGTGCGGCCCTGTT
>AVPN01000599.1:14670-28783 GCA_000695325.1 Pleurobrachia bachei
TCTCTCTCTCTCTCTCTCTCTCTCTCTCTCTCTCTCTCTCTCTCTCTCTCTCTCTCTCTCTCCCTCCCTTTCATTTCCAGGAAGAGTTCCTAAGGCAACAGGAAGAAGCTGAACGTGAGGCAGAAAGGAAAGAAGAGGAGCGGCTGGAGAAGTTGCGTATTGAAGAGGAACGAAAACAGAGAAAGAAGGAGAAGGAAAAGGAACGAAAAGAGAGAAAGAAGAAGGAGGGAACATGGCTGACAAAGGCTGAAAAGGAACGACGAGAGAGGGACCAAGCAGCTCTAGAAGCAATGCGGCAGCAGGGAATTAAAGTGAGTGCTCAAATTCCTTCAAGCAATGCCACCTGTTCACCCCCTCCTCTCTCAATAGGTCCCAGATAAGGACGGAGAAAAGAAGCCGGCTGGTAAGGTGCGATACGGTGCCCGACAGAGAAAGAAGAAACCGCAACCCCAGGTACGGAACGCGCGGTGGCCATCTTGTGGAGAGAGGTGGCTCGTTCGAAAGTTTTAAAGCGTGTGCTGCGCGCATTCTCCTTGCATCATCTCACAAATCAGAGAGAGAATGGGAGACAGAGAGAGAGTGTGATCAGTTGACAAGTGTCACACCGCGACATCAGGGGATGGTTGAGTGAACCAGAGAGGGAGAGGGGTTACATAATCACACACATACAGTAGCTACCACAATCATGAAACACAAAATGCACCTGGCGCGCCCTAAAAAGTAGAACGCGGGAACTTTCAAACCCCTCGACCACGCCCATTTTCGATCCCAATCCTCCCTTTTTTATCCCAACCCCCCTTTTTATCCCAATCCCCATTTTTATCCCAATCCCCCTCATTTCAGGAGGAACAGATAATCGAGGCGATGAATGACAAATCTCCCTCTGCCCCTGCTGTAGCTGTTGTACCATCGACTCCAGAAGACCCCACGGCCGAGACCTGGGAATTGTTGGACACCCCCAAGGTGGTCGAGCCGTCTAGTGTGGCTGATAATTGGGACGAGAGCGAGGAGGAGAGTGCTGTAGCTGAGAAGGAGGATGAGGCACCCATACAGGGACAGGGAATTATTTGGTGCTGCATGTTTTGCACTTCAATCTGTAGAAATTATGAATTGTTCATACAGTGTCTAGCGACTCAAAAGAAATTAAAAAAGGAGACAATGAGGTGGATGGTTGCTGAGGGAGTGTTTTACCAACGATTCAGTTCATAACATATCCATTTCAGTCTGACCCGGTTCTAGTTGATGAAGATGGAGAAATAGAAGAAGAGGAAGAAGAAGAAGAAGATGAGTCTGAATCTGAGGAAGAAGAAGATGATGAAGATGACAGTGAAGAAGAAGAGAGTGAGAGTGATGAAGAAGATCTGCCTGTTAGAGAGAGGTTGGTAATGTGACACCCTATCGTCAATGTGACGACGTGATCCGTCAGTGTGACGACGTGATCCGTCAATGTGACGACGTGATCCGTCAGTGCGACGACGTGATTCGTAGGTATCACGTATCACAAGCGCTAGACAACTGCTTGAGAACTTGAGGGGTCACATCACATACATAAAAGTGAGAGAAAGAGAGATCAGAGGAAGATAGGGATCACATAGCATATTAGCATCGTAGAGGGAGAGAGAGAAAGGGAGGCAGAGAGACAGAGAAAAATGGAAACGGGATTGAAACAGATCGCTTGATTTGCGATCGGTACGATCGCCCCAGTTTTGCTAGTTATAATAATAGTACATTTATATGACCTCATGGTCATCTCAATTAATACTCAACTGCACTCGACGTTGTTTTGTTCAAACCTTGCGGGGCGTGCAAAATGTAGTCAGAACCTGGCAAACTCGACGCCATTGCGGCTCACACCAGGAACCGACCGAAACAAGTAAACGACCAATCATAACTCGTTATTTAGGTCACGTGACTGGTTATCAGCCAATCAGGGACCAGTATTTACTAATTCGGTTGGTTCCTGGCTAACACTATAATTTTCAAAGGTTGGAGGTGCGGAAAGAGAAAGCTGACAAGAACAAAGATCCTAATGTGCTGAGGGCACCCATCTTGTGTGTTCTGGGTCACGTGGACACGGGGAAAACGACCATTTTGGATAAGCTGAGGAAAACCAACGTTCAGGTAAATGTTAGGTAGGAGTGTCAAACTATTTGATGCAGATCCTAGTGGGGAGATGTTTTAGCTTGATCTAGCTTGCTCCTATCTCTTTACTAAAACAGATGGCCCCACTATCTCTCACTAATGGTCCTACTAACACCCCAATAAAAGTCCAGCACTAACACTATATCTTCCCACACTGTGTTATAGGAGGGAGAGGCAGGTGGTATCACTCAGCAGATTGGTGCTACCAATGTTCCCATTGCAAACATTATCAGGGAATGCTCCCATCTCACCATGCCGGAACTAAAGATCCCTGGCATGCTCATCATTGATACACCTGGCCACGAGTCCTTCAGGTAGAGAAAAGAAGCCGGCTGGTAAGGTGCGATACGGTGCCCGACAGAGAAAGAAGAAACCGCAACCCCAGGTACGGAACGCGCGGTGGCCATCTTGTGGAGAGAGGTGGCTCGTTCGAAAGTTTTAAAGCGTGTGCTGCGCGCATTCTCCTTGCATCATCTCACAAATCAGAGAGAGAATGGGAGACAGAGAGAGAGTGTGATCAGTTGACAAGTGTCACACCGCGACATCAGGGGATGGTTGAGTGAACCAGAGAGGGAGAGGGGTTACATAATCACACACATACAGTAGCTACCACAATCATGAAACACAAAATGCACCTGGCGCGCCCTAAAAAGTAGAACGCGGGAACTTTCAAACCCCTCGACCACGCCCATTTTCGATCCCAATCCTCCCTTTTTTATCCCAACCCCCCTTTTTATCCCAATCCCCATTTTTATCCCAATCCCCCTCATTTCAGGAGGAACAGATAATCGAGGCGATGAATGACAAATCTCCCTCTGCCCCTGCTGTAGCTGTTGTACCATCGACTCCAGAAGACCCCACTGCCGAGACCTGGGAATTGCTGGACACCCCAAAGGTGGTGGTGGAGCCGTCTAGTGTGGCTGATAATTGGGATGAGAGCGAGGAGGAGAGTGCTGTAGCTGAGAAGGAGGATGAGGCACCCATGGTAGGTAGAGGGGGAGATAATACTGGTCCCTGATTGGCTGATAACCAGTCACGTGACCTAAATAACGAGTTCTGATTGGTTATTTAGTTGTGTCTGTCGGATCCTGGTAGAGGGGGAGATAATTGGGTACTCCTGTTTGGCGTTGTGCTGTTACACCGCAGTATGAACAATACAAGTTTGGCGGTACTTCAATCTGAATAAATTAAAAAAAGTGCATGGTTGCCGGTTGTTGAGGATTGGTGTTTTACCAATGCCTCAGTTCATAACACACATAATTTCAGTCTGACCCGGTCCTTGTTGATGAAGATGGAGAGATAGAAGAAGAAGAAGAAGAAGATGAGTCTGAGTCTGAGGAGGAAGAAGATGAAGATGACAGTGAAGAAGAAGAGAGTGAGAGCGATGAGGAAGATCTGCCCGTGAGAGAGAGGTTAGTAATGATAATACAGGGTGTCCCACTGTCTTTGCGTGACCTGTGATTTTGGGTGATGGATGGGTTCCATTCAAATGTACATGTATGACCTCATGCCTCATGGTCATCTCAATTAATACTCGACGCCATTGCGGCTCACACTAACATTTTCAAAGGTTGGAGGTGCGTAAAGAGAAAGCTGATAAAAATAAAGATCCTAATGTGCTGAGGGCACCCATCTTGTGTGTTCTGGGTCACGTGGACACGGGGAAAACGACCATTTTGGATAAGCTGAGGAAAACCAACGTTCAGGTAAATGTTAGGTAGGAGTGTCAAACTATTTGATGCAGATCCTAGTGGGGAGATGTTTTAGCTTGATCTAGCTTGCTCCTATCTCTTTACTAAAACAGATGGCCCCACTATCTCTCACTAATGGTCCTACTAACACCCCAATAAAAGTCCAGCACTAACACTATATCTTCCCACACTGTGTTATAGGAGGGAGAGGCAGGTGGTATCACTCAGCAGATTGGTGCTACTAATGTCCCAATTGCAAATATTATCAGGGAATGCTCCCATCTCACTATGCCGGAACTAAAGATACCTGGCATGCTCATCATAGATACACCTGGCCACGAGTCCTTCAGGTATATGATTCAGTAGTATGCAGAGAGATGTCCTTGCTTCATGTATCTAGAGATCTTGATAGCTGTGTGGGTGGTAACCGGGAGCAAAAATAAAAGTGCCCAATGTTTTATTGTTGTCAATTCAAGATTGAAGGTTGAAACGTTCCACATCCTTTCCAAGTAACGACTATCTCACCCAGTAATACCCTACTAACACTACCTTACTTCACCCCCAGTAACCTGAGGTCCAGGGGAAGTTCCCTCTGTGATATGGCCATCCTAGTTGTGGATATTATGCACGGGTTGGAACAACAGACAATAGAGAGTATTAACTTGTTGAAGAAGAGGAGGACACCCTTCATCATCGCCCTCAACAAGGTACATGAAACAAGATGATGCAGATGGGATAGATCCGGATCACTGATTCAAATGAATATTTGTGTTTCTTATTATATATGTTACCGAGATCAAACCATCTTTCGATTTTTCGCTGTGGACCTCATAGGAATTGAGAGACGTCGTAAACCACCCCCTTATGTAAAGGGAGGATTAGAACATAACATCCCCTTACCTCAGATTGATCGTTTGTACGAGTGGAAGATAATGAACAAGACTCCTGTCGAGGAGGCGATTAAGAAACAAAAGAAGATTACACGAGACGAGTTCAGTGACCGAGCCAACCAGGCTTTGTTGCAAATAGCTGAACAGGGTCTGAACGCTAAACTGTTCTATGAGAATCCTGATGTTAGGACTTATATCAGTGTTGTACCTGTGTCAGGAATCTCGGGTATGTGTGATATATGACAGAACTGTCATATATCACAACATAACTTTACTGCACCCTATGGTTTCAATCCATCCCAACTAATCACCCCCTTGTTTGACACTCTCTTGTGAGGGAGGGTTAGAACATTACAATTAACCACCCCTCTTTGCAGGTGACGGTATGGCTGATTTGCTATGTTTGGCATGTGAGTTGTCCCAGAGAATGCTGGGTCCCCAACTGATCTACAAGGATGTTCTGGAGGCCATGGTACTTGAAGTTAAGGCCATCCACGGACTTGGTGAGTTGTTGACACTGTATTCCAGAAATCTTATTTCTTCTTTTGTTTCTTACTCAAGGCTTGCCTAGATCTCAACGGGCAGTCTCTATTACCAATTGCTCACATGTCCCCCTTTTGCAATTTCCTGTTTCCGTAACAATATCTCCTCCAGGAACCACGGTGGATATCATCCTAAAGAATGGTCAGGTAAAGGAGGGAGACACGGTGATTCTATCCGGTATTGAGGGTGCTTTCTCTACCACAGTCAGGGCTGTCCTGACACCCCACCCCATGAAGGAAATGAGGGTGAAGAATAACTTTGTACAACACAAAGTGGTTCAAGCTGCTCAGGTAATTATTGCTTGAGATATTTAATTGAAAGCAAACTTCTTAACTCCAAAAACATGAACAACTACACGAATTCATACTTTAAATTAAGTGAGAGCACATGTTCGCTAACAATAATCTCAATTCACAGGGTATTAAGATTTGTGCGAAGGAGACAGACAAGACTCTGGCGGGTATGCCAGTTTACATTGCCAAGTACCCGGATGAATGCGAGGTTCTGATTGAGGATGCTAACAAAGCACTCAAACAGGAGCTGAAGAGTATCAAGGTATAGTGTCGGACCCCTCGATTTACCGGACCCTGATTTACCGGAACCCTGATTTACCGGCAAAATAATCTTCCCACAAAGTAGGAAATTAACGGTATTTTTCACGTGCTCCTAACACACCTCTCCACCTTATTTCCAGGTTGGTAATGAGGGAGTCTATGTGCAAGCATCTACCCTGGGATCTCTGGAAGCTCTCCTACAGTTCCTCAAAGACAGCAAGATCAAATACAGTGGTGTCAGCATTGGTGAGTGTGCAGTTATTTCACATTCCCTTCCCAGCCCAATCAGACCCAGAGGCCAGTCAAGCCAAATCCTCCCAACAGCCTCTACCTGGAGGCTAGAACACTAACTAGTCTCCCTTCGGCCTTCACCCTCTTACCTCTATGTTATTACACTAACAATACAATTCACCCTCCTTCCTCTCTAACTCCTAACATTCCCCTCCACACCCTCTCTCCTTCCAGGTCCTGTTCACAAGAAAGACGTGATGAAGGCGAGTGTGATGTTGGAACACGACAAGGAGTTCGCCTGTCTCCTGGCCTTTGATGTCAAGGTGGAGAGGGAGGCGCAAGAGATGGCTGATTCACTGGGAGTCAGGATCTTTACTGCAGATATTATTTATCATCTGTTTGATCAGTTCATGGGTTATAAGGAGGAGTTGAAACAAAGGAGGAAAGAGGAAAATAAACATAGTGCTGTATTTCCATGCCGGTAATAATATTTCTGAATTTATTCACTTGTTTTGGTACCGATTTCGTAACAAAAAGTTTTACAACTATGATTTCACTCGCTCCAGGTTACGTGTTCTTCCAACATGTATTTTTAACACGAGGGACCCCATTGTGCTGGGAGTTACAGTTATAAATGGTGTACTAAGGTGAGTCAAACAGACAGACAGACAGACAGACAGACAGACAGACAGACAGATACAGACAGACAGACAGACAGACAGACAACTCTTAGTATTTTTTCAAGCTAAACGACACTCACGACTCACCAACTAATAACCCCACTTCCTTCCTAGGACGGGTACCCCACTTTGTGTGCCCTCAAAGGATTTCTGTCACATCGGGGTGTGTACCAGCCTGGAAATCAATAACAAACAGATAGAGGTGGCACACACAGGTCAGGATGTTTGTATCAAGGTGGAAAATATTGGAACTGGGGAGGCTCCAAAATTGTACGGCCGGCATTTTGACGAAAATGATGTTATAGTTAGTAAGGTGAGTACAGTTAAAATCATGTGCAGCGGCTCCTTTCGAAGATCCAAACTTTAAAAACTATGAAACTTTTCCAATCGATTTATATGGAATTGGAAGGATCCCAAATTCTAAAACCCTATTTTCACCAACAACCTGTTTCAGATAACTCGTGATTCAATAGACACGCTGAAAGAATACTTTAGAGATGATATGACGAAAGAGAACTGGAAGCTGATCGTCGAGCTGAAGAAGATTTTTGAAATTATGTGATTTTTTACTCTCCCCTGGGGTTCTTTTTAGTTGTTTTGTTCAAACCGAGGGTCGAACAAGGCAACTTTTTAGCTGTGTGTTTGTCACAGACAGCATGTGGTAAGGGTAATATTTGAGCTAGGTTACAATGAGTGAGTGGGAGAGATCATTGTAGGGCGATTTTTTGTCACTGTTTGCTTTCTTGTTTCCTATCCAAACAAAGAAATTGTCTTCAAATTGTCAACTACGAAACGGTATACGCGAGTATATTTTATTTGCGCGGCCGCGGCGTTCTTAAATAAAGCAAACGCGCGCTGAATTTTCGATTAAATCCAAAATTTTCAGCACTTTCGCTGCACTTTTCCACGTCTCAAAGGTTCGTTTGACATGCGCTGCAGGTCCCTAGCGCGCGCGTTTTTCAAGGGCGTGTAGCATACGTATATACGTCAAAAGGTTCGTTTTCGTTACCTTTTTGAGCCCTTTTTCTACCGAAATATGACCATGGAGCCCGTAAAATTGGACGAATACCTTTCGACACGTAGCTACGTTAACGGTCATTGCTTCACCTACGAAGACAAAGCGTTATTTGAGGTTGTGAACAAAAATATTGCAAACTATTCGGCCTGCCATCACGTTATTCGATGGCATAAACACATTGCCAAGCTTTCCAAACCCGTTAAAAAGCAGCCGCCAGTTGTTTGTAAACAAGACCAGATCGTCTTGCCAGGTAACAGTTTGTTTTGCAGCTAATCTTGAGGTGTTTTCTTCTTCAAAACATAGAGCAACTTTCTAATTCTCTTTCGGTGTACCTTTTTCTGTTCTTTCAAGCACCTCACACATTATTTCATGTGCTTTTTGGGTTCAATCCTCTTGATAATTCGTGGTGAACTATAAGACATTCTAACAAGTCCTACAGATATGTCACTGGACCAGACGATACTAAACGTCCTGGAGAAAGATGGAGAGATCGATTCTCTTGGCCTGGCTTCCGATCAAAGCGTTGACCATCAGAAAATTATTGGTGCCATCAAAAGTTTACTAGCCCTGCCTGGTGAATACATCAAGGTAACTTACTTCTTATTGTAGTTCACAAAATTGTGAGCCAGAAACAAGCAGAAAGTTTAAAACCACCATTCTTTTTGTCAGGCTGAACAGAAGCAGGTTTCGTGCTGGGAGCTAACTGGTGAGGGGAAATCTTTCGTCGCTAACGGTAGTTACGAGTACGTCCTCTTTAACTCTGTGCCCAAGGAGGGCATCCTGCAGAAGGAGCTGATGAAACTGCCAAATGCCAAGATCGGATTTAGTAAGGCCATGACCCTGGGATGGATATCTATTGACAAGAAAGCTGAGGGTGGACCCACCGTTTTCAGAAAGGTTGAGTCCGCAGAAGACGAGGTGGTCAAGGTTCTGAACAACATCTCTGAGCAGAAATCCGTGCCGGACAAAGTGATACAGGATGTTAAAAAACGAAAACTAATCTCCCCCGTTGTGACTAAGTTTTACAAAGTTACCAAAGGTCCTGGATTTAGTACGACCATCCAGCGACCTGAGGCTGATCTAACTGCAGAGATGCTCCAGGATGGCTCATGGAAGAGCAAGACCTTTAAAGATTATAACTTCGCTGCCCGGGGCGCCCCCATGACAAGTGGATACCTGCATCCCCTGCTTAAGGTACGAGCCGAATACCGCAGGATCTTCCTCGATATGGGATTCAGCGAGATGCCAACTGCCCAGTTTGTAGAAAACGGGTTCTGGAATTTCGATGCCCTCTTCCAGCCTCAACAGCACCCTGCCCGTGATGCCCACGATACCTTCTTTATCTCGGAACCGGCCCTCACCAAAGAGGCCAAGTTCCCATCTGACTATCTGGAGAGAGTGAAGACCACCCACGAGAAGGGTGGTTATGGGTCTACTGGGTACGACTATGATTGGAAGGTTATCGAGGCCCAGAAGAATATTCTGAGGACTCATACCACTGCGGTCAGTGCGAAGATGTTGTACAAGATTGCCCAGCAACCAGAATTCAAACCCGTGAAAATGTTCAGGTGAGTGAATAAACTGATTTTTTGTTTATTTTCAACCCAACTTGTCCCCCCTTACTATCATTCACTTCAACTTCCCCTGCCCCTTCTGAGATTATAACTAACCCTTCCTATCTCTCCAATTCAGTATTGACCGTGTCTTCCGTAACGAAACCCTCGATGCCACCCATTTAGCGGAGTTCCACCAGATTGAGGGAGTGGTGGCTGACAGAAATCTAAACCTCGGCCATCTCATTGGAATTCTTCACACTTTCTTCAAAAAGCTTGGAATTGAAAAGTTAAAGTTCAAGCCTGCATACAACCCCTACACGGAACCTTCCATGGAGATTTTCAGCTACCATGAGGGTCTCAAAAAGTGGGTTGAAATCGGCAACTCTGGAATTTTCCGACCCGAAATGTTACTACCCATGGGACTCCCGTCTGATGTCAATGTGATAGCATGGGGACTCAGTTTGGAGCGACCTACCATGATCAAATGTGGGATTAACAACATTAGGGAACTTATTGGACCCAAGGTCAACCTGAATATGGTCCAAGACTTCCCTATTTGTCGGGTGAACAAGGCTTAGAGTGAGAGGGGAGAGTTTATTTTCTGTTTTAACTTTCACAGATATCTGATGTTATTTTGTTTCACGTTTTTTAGTGAACCTCACACGAGATCAAGAAGTTGTAAAGTCTGTCAAGTGAGTGTGTGAATTTCTTTATTTGTGGGAAGGTGTTGTCTTCTTTCTACCACCCATTTAACTCCACTTCCCTACATGTAACTTGTCAGTGACAATCTCACCTTCCCTTGACAGATGGAAGATATCTCAAAACTCCTTGTCTCCCACCAAAAGCTGGAGAGAGACCGAGGACTGGAGGCACTATCAGCCCAATTCTCCAGCCCAGGCAACTGTGAAGCTATTGAATCACTACTAACAGACCTGATCGCTCCCTCTCCTGACACACCCTGGGAACAGTTCCATGGTTCTCTCCAGGCATCATCCCAATACATCTCCTCTCCCCTCTCTCCCACCCCTGGATTCCTCTCCACCTCCCTGACCTCCGCACGTGCCCACCTCTCACACCCAGAGAGTCGAGTCAGATCTGCAGCTGGGGAGCTACTAGGAGCACTGGCGGGCAGACAAGGAACATCCATCTACACCACATGTCAGGGGGATCTAATCACCAGTATCATGTCTTGTCTGGAGAGGAGCCAGGAGGCGGATAACACGATCAAAGAGAAGCTGGATGGACAGGAGAGTGTGTTTCACGATACCGCAGGATGGGGTCATCTTGAGACTAGCATGAAGGCTTTAGAGGCGATTATTCGTGAGACAGGAGCTGAATTTGACTCTTGTATCGATACCCAACTGCTTGATCTTGTGTTTGAGTCCCTGAAGCATACGAACCGGTTTGTTAGAGAGACTGGCTACATGGTGTGCTGTGCTCTAGTTAGTATTCACCCTGCAGATGAGGGGACCACGGGTAACAAGGGGGCTGTTTGGAGAGAGGGAGGACGGTTCGCTGATGCTCTAGAGATAGGTCTATCTGATAATTGGTCGCAGGTGAGAATGGCAGCGTGCTGTGCTGGTCGAGCGTTTCTCCTTGGTATCCCTGAATCAGGGAGGGCTGAGTTCTACCCTCAACTCCTACCTCCACTCTGTCTAAACCGGTACTACATAGCGGAAGGAGTGAGGTTGCACTGTCAGGCAACATGGCGACTCCTATTCTCAGTTAGTGGGGTGACTGCTGTTGAAGACAATCTCGCTCACATAGTCCCCTTCTACCTGAAACAAGCTGAAGCAGACAACCATGCTGTTAGAGAGGCTGCTTGTGCTTGTATTGCTGAATTGGCTACTAAAGTTGGCTCTGATGCAGTCAAAGTGTATGTTCCACAACTGTTGGAAGGGTTGCTGGTATGCTTTGAGGATGACAGTTGGCCCGTGAGAGATGCAGCGTGCACTGCGTGTGGTAACTTTGTGTCTGTGTTTGGGGTTGAGAGTGAGAGTTATGTCGAGAGGTTGATGCCTCTGTTCTACGCTAATTTGGAGGATAATATCCCGTCTGTGAGACAAGGTGCTGCTATTGCTATAACCAGTGTTGCTGCCACCTACCCAGACACCCTCCTCTCCCCCACTGTCACCCGAGTGGGTGAGCTGCTGGAGAAAGTTAATGGGCAGCCGGAGGACAGCAAACAGTTCGATGACATGTCTAAACCGGCTGTGTTTGGTGTTGCAATGCCTGAAGATCCCACCCACACCAACCAAGTCATGTACTCATGTGGATCCCTGGCCCCTAAGATGGGTCGTGGAGGCAGTGGGAAAGCCCCCGGTGCTGGAGGATGTTCGGCATCCCATCACTTCAAACGTCCCGCCCAGCCCTGGGAACAGACAGACGGGGGTGTGAGGTTATTTGCGGAGTTAGCTAATGTCACAGCTGCTAAACCAGGACTAGTCCCCCTCCTATCAGCACTGTCTAGTGTGACCAGGAGACGCCACTTCGAGCACCACAAGCACCTCCTGGAAACTATATACAAAGCCCTCCCGGTTATCTTTAGGCGGCTCACTAAACCCAAGATTAAACCTCATGTCAATGAATTTTTGGATGGACTCAAGTACGGGCTGCAGAGCGATAATAACTTGCTCAAGGCTGCGTCTGTAGAGTGTTTGCAGAGCATGTCACTTATGTTGGGACCTAATATTCTGAGAGGGAGGATAGAGATGACAGATCCTGATATGTTACTGTATGTTCAGCGTGCCTTCCCTGAAACTGTGGGCAGTTAAATCAGATATGATAGTACATTGCAGTGATACAGTAGTGGGTACACTGTCTGCAGACGTAGTACATTGTACAGACTGTGTCTCATGAGGAGAGATCCCTCTCTTTCTCTCTGGAAACACACTGCTTGTTTGTTGTTTGTGCGGGATACAATATTACAATATTACATAGTTTTATTATGTGTGCGTTTTGTATGTCAGAACTCTGACGAAGTGTCAGAAGGAAATGGATGGGCAGAGCTGACAAAAAATCCCCCGAATATTTTATACAATATTTAATTTTCATGTATTTTTCGTTCGATATGTTTTCTCTGTTTTTACAAAACACAGCTACTCCAAAATAAGGCTTTCCTGGCACACACCTGATAAGGGTTGAAAGATGACACCACCACATGTTACAGTGTTCCTTTCTTTGCTTGTTGTTTGGCCATGCTGATACATCCATATAGATCTGAGTGTTTTCAGCATCCCCCTCTATAACCTCATCATATAATATCCAATACCCTTCCACTCCCTACAATAAATGACACTCCCTCCACCCCTCCCCTCTACCACTCCCTCCACCCATCTCTCTATCCCATAGCTACAGCGATGGCACATGTTTCTGTCTAGCCTCCTAGAGGGTGCTACAACATCATCATCACGTCAACTAGAGGAGGAAGATAAGGAGCTGCTAATAACGAAGGAGGAGAGGGAAGAATATGAGATGGTACACTTTAAGAACAAGGTACAAATAATGGCGGTCTATAATAGTGGTGGCACTCTTAGAGTACTCTTAGAGTACTACACTAGACTAGTGGTACTAAATCAGTAAAGGGATATGTTTCTTAAAAGCCATAAGTGGTTATAGTTTTGTTGACTGATCAGGCTGTTGTTAGATGCGATATTATTGGTAGTAGTATTGGGGTAAACTGGGAGGGGGTGGTACTTAACTGCAGAATTAGAATGTTGGCTAAAGTACTAGCTATTGCCAAACAAGTGATATGAATTAGATTTCATTGTTTCTTCCAGAGAGTACTACATCCATATGTACATGTTGTGGTGTACATGTACTGGCAAACAACGCCTTCTTACACAAACACCAATAACACTATTTGTCGCATATTTTCATAACTGCCCCCACAAACGAGCAGTGCAGTAGCAGTCACGCATCGTCTGTTTTTACAGTTAATTTATTTGTGTACAGCTGGTGTGGCACTACGCCGCACACACAGCTCAGTGTCATAATATTGTGTGGCTAAACCACGTCTTTACTCCTTGCTTGATTGAGAGATTCTTCCTCTTTTCTGACTTCGAATTCTTCTTACTTTTGAAGAATAAGAAGAAGTAAGAAGATCTCAGTCCTGACACACGAATCCATCGCTTCTTATCTCTCTCTCAGATTATTATACCCAGTTTAATAATTTTAGACGATCATATTTCCTGTGCGTGTCTCCCCTCTCTCTGCTGCTACTCATTTCTTCATCCCTTTCTCTCAGTGCTACTCAACCCTTTCTCTCAGTGCTGCTCATCCCTTTCTCTCAGTCAGCAGCTATTAACAAGTAGGAGCCATCATAATCATACCTAATCTGATATTTCAAATTTCTTTTTGTTGCCCTTTTAGTTTAGTATGTTTCTAGACACTAAAAGCATATTTTGAGATCCTCTTTTCAAAGTAGAAAGAGAGGGCGGAAGAGAAAGTGAGAGAGAAAGTAAGAGAGAGTGAGAGAGGGGGGAGTAAGAGACACGTCGTAAAAGAGAGAGACCAAAGAGTGTCCAATCAAAGATTGCACTTGATACCCCTTACTCTCAATCCCTCTTTATGCAGACGCATGAGCAAAGAAGACATAGAAAAGTCGAGTACATTTGTTGTATTTTGTGTTTGTATTACATTTGTTTCGCAGTTCATATTTTGTACTTCTTTGTCAGTCCCGGTTATTCTATTCGTGGGTGACAACTCACAAGTCCTATAGTTTTCACAAAAGAGTGTCATGTTCATTGTTCGACATTTTATGTATTACCCCCCCCCCTCTACGTCACACCTGCCACCCCCAACTTTCT
>AVPN01000599.1:29740-44470 GCA_000695325.1 Pleurobrachia bachei
TACAGTCGGACCCCGATTTACCGGGCCCCGATATACCGGAACCCCGATTTACCGGGATGATAAATTTCCCCCGATATGGGAATTTCACGGTACTTCACCCCGATATACCGGGCACCCCGATTTACCGGGCAAAATCCTTTCCCCCGAGGATCCCGGTAAATCGGGGTCCGACTGTATACCCTTTCTACTTGAAGGTGACGATTTGTTGTATTTTGTGACTATAAGTTTGCATTATATGACATTTGTTTCGCAGTTCATTTGTACTTCTTTGCCAGGTTATTCTATTCGTGGGTGACAACTCACACGTCCTATAGACTATAGTTTTCACAAAAGAGTGTCATGTTCATTGTTCGATATTTTATGTATTGCCCCCTACGTCACACACCTGCCACCAATTCTTTCTCACGACCGCCCTCTGTGTGTGGTAGTGGTGGTACTGATCCATGTTGGTTTCAATACCGTGTCATGTTACACATCTCATCATTGCTAGATTAGTTTAGCACACAGAGCAGAGAGATTCTCCTTCCTCGCAGCTTTGTCAAATTCTCGTAATGCCTTTTTTGTGGGGTATGTGTATCTAAACTAGAGTCTGATAGATATATTCTTTGTTCGCCATCTTGTGTTCGTCTGACCATTAAGGTATTGTTCATAATTGATGCTTTTAGCACCATACACTGCTCGATTCTCGAAGTCTTCCCCAGCTTTACCTTATATAATTCTCTCTCTCCCGATTGGTTGCAACAGCTGTAGCTTAGTGGAACCAGAGACCGTTTACCAGTTGGTTAGCTGTCTAGTCTGAAACCCTTGCATATTCCTATCGCGTTTACTGCATGATGCTCCTTCATAAAACATGTGCTCCTTCATAAAACCAGACATGCCAAGACGAGACTATGGTTACCATCATGATACCTGTGCAGTTTTTACCAATGCTGCCTTTGAAGTAAGTTGAACACAACAGGAAAATAACCTGAATAAAGATCTGAGCAAGAATTAAATAGGGAAGAAAATCGAAAAATCTCCTTAACCGAGATCACTGATCAGCCCGTGTATGTGTGAGATTCCCCATTCATCTGTTGTTACAGAGGGCGTGTGAGTGTGTATCAGCACCAGAAGGAGATATCAAAATTACTTCCAGGAAAAAAACCTTAGTAGACTAACCTGCTAAGTGCTAGGCCTGACTATAATTGGTACATGGGGGGTGAATGGGGGTGGTGGAAGTTCTAGTGAATACCCGACACAGGCGTGGCCCAGAAATAAGTGAAAGTAATATTTCTTTTCAAAATATTTTTTGTATATTTTTTGTATATTTTTTGTATATTTAGATTCTACTCACGAAGTAACCGCTCAGATCGCCTCTCAGTGTCAGGGTTAGCTATGCTATCCTGGCCCTGTGAGGTAAGGGCGGCATACAAGTATTTTTATTATTATTATTATTATTATTACCTCTGCTGTTCATGGCCGCCCCCGGCCGCACTTTACTACTTGTATGCTGTATATTGAGATACAAGCTGGTTGCCGCACTTTATGATATATGCACTGAGCTTTCCCTTACTAGGCGCTCTCGGTACATACACATAGAGTCGTGTTTTGTTCGGGAGAAGTAGTCGTAGTAGTTGTAGTTTATAGTTAGCTGAACCGACCGAATCAAGAAATACTGGTCCCTGATAACTAGTCACGTGACCTAAATAACGAGTTCTGATTGGTTGTTTACTTGTTTCGGTCGGTTCTCCCTGAGGAAACCTCTCCCGGGGAATACCGGCGTGTATGTCATGTGCATGTATCATGTGCGAGAGTACACCCTTACTTACTAAAAAAGCGAAAGACGACAAAAAAGCTACTGAGGTCTGGTTGTTGTCACGAATTTAGCCATTATTCAATCTCCGCCCAATTATATTTTATGTCCAATTTCTCTAATTTTCCATCGTTCAGTTCGGTGTTCAGTGCTATTATAGTGCTACTGTATTATTGTCAACAACATTTAAAATTTCCCTCCCTGATCCCTTTCAGAACGGAGAGCAGGACGAGGAGGTGCTTGTAATGAACGACAGACAGGTCCAGAGGCACCACAGTGAGACTTTCAACCAACACCAGGACGCCCAACTACGATCCAGGCTAGACATTCAGGTTGGTAACACGTAACGTATTGTAACGGTCCTGACATGCCTAGTGACTTAAGTTAATTTGAAAATTGAATCTCAGTTCCAGTTTCAAGACTTGAAGAGAGATCAAAAGAAAAATTGTTACATGTATACTAAGGAGATTCTCAATAGCAGGGTTTCTCAACAAATATCACTAATATAGTCAGTACTCAGGACCCCGCACAGTGATTACTGCACTCCATCCCTTTGCCTCATACCTCAACATAAAGCGGCATGATTCAGTTTTTGCATTGTTCAGCATACATCCTCCCGATTAAGCAGCAAGAAAATCGTAGCCAAACGGGATATTGGCGGTAGTAGAGTGGCTGGTAGAATTCTCCAGGGTCGACTATTTCGTACGCTTGGTAAACCAACGCTTCTGGTATCCCTGGCTTACAAAGGAAGCTTTGAAACGCAGCAATTGACGTGGCGAGATCGAATTGGCGCTTTGAGAGCGGAATGATTTCGTCGGTGATATTTTCCTGCATCATATCGCTGTCACGTTTCATAATCAACTTGCTTAACATGACACTGGTGTAACAATATTGAGAATTCGCCTCCACCCCAGCTTCAAGCCTCTCTCTATTATCCTCAAAAAACTGAACTATCATCTTCAAAGCTTGACAGGACTTTCCATTTTGGTCATATTCACATATCTCGTTTCGCACCATGATCCAGTTGCACATGAACAAATCCACACTACAGAGAATTTCAGTACCCATTTCCTGTAAAGCTATTCCGAAACAACAGTTAAGGTTATCCCTGAAAAGCTTTGGAGTTTTGTCGAGATTTTTCTAGAACTCCTTCAATCTTTCAATCAATTGACCCCATGTAGGTGTAACGCGATCGCAGATCACAATCAGCAGGTCCACGTTCATCATGAGTTTGAGAGTAGGGTCTTTAATTTTGGAAATCCACTCGCGGCCTCCTGTACAAAAGTAGAATTCCATATAGGGCCAGACAGTTTCGACAAGTTGAGCAGGAGTTTTGGATCGGTGGGCAGCACACGTCCTGATTGGTACATAAGTTAGAGAGCAATTTGCTAAACAATTATATCTGAGCTTATTCTGAATGAGATCTGAGCAAGCATTGAGCTACCAAATCCTTTTGCATTGTATGGATAATAACAATACATACTACAGTCGGACCCCCGGTAAATCGGGGTACGACTGTTCATACTAATTCTATACCTTGGCAGTAGAAGTGGTAAAACGAAAAGAATAAGGCACAACTTCATCTTATTCGTATAAGATCGCAATCCCAAATGAAGAAATTCACCGACTTAGTGGTGGGGCAATTTATAAGGATTCAAGCTTTCACAAAGTAAGATCTCTATCCCTCTGCTGTAGGCTAGGGGGACAGAATACAATATAGCGGCAGTGATCAAGAATCTATTGCTCATGAGACAGGTGTTATGCTATTTATAGCATTTATAAGGCAATTTTTTCCGGTCACGACTATTAAACAGAATACAGATGGGTACTCTGTGCAATTTGTTTCAGCTAGTGATCCCACGGGTCAATACCATACTTATGTATGTGATTAAAAAATTATTTTCTGTTCAATATCATATTATTTTCTCCCTGTCTGCATCAACCTATAAACTGGTAACGATCTGCCGAGAAAATTGCTCAGTTTCGCTTTTTCTGAATCCTATAGAACATTGATCTCGCCCCACTCTCTACAAAATATATTATTAACCAACGTCCAACCCCATTAATATTCCCTCCAGCTCCCCACTCTCTCAAGTTTTTACAAAATACTATCTTGACCACCAACTCTCACACAGGATAATTTGGATGAGCTAGATGATGGGACAGATACAAACTGCTACAGACAATGTAAATCATGCTGGAAGTATTACATTCTAGACACGATAGGTGACGATTGGTTGTTTTGTCTGCTACTTGGCATCAGTATGGCCCTAATTTCATTCGCCATGGACTTCTGTATTCTAAAACTACAGGTACATGCCGATCCCTCTTTCCAGCTCGTACTTGCTTACGCGCTTTTATAGAATGTAAGTTGTACCTACCTCAATTTACACCTGCAAGTATACACTTCTTCTTGCTAGGTAGTTTGGCTAGGTAGTTTGGCAGTTCTAACCACACACTAAACCACCACCACCTCAGGAAACGCATGTGTTGTTTTATAACGAGCTGACAGATATTGTGCCCCTCCGGTTTCTACTGTGGGTGGGGTATCCTCTTCTTTGTGTCATATTCAGCGTAGCTATCTGCCAGGTAAGCGAGAAAAAGAGAATTAGAATTTAGAGCTATAGGGAAATTACAACTTACAAGTTACAAGATACAGTGAATATTAAAATATTTCCTTTAGATTAGGAAATTCTATGTTAAATAACTTTGCTTTGAGTTTGTTTGTTTCAGATCATCTCACAAAATGCGGTAGGATCTGGTATCCCGGAGATGAAGACCATTCTAAGAGGAATAGTAATTCACAACTATCTCACCTGGCAGACACTGATCAGCAAAGTTATAGGTAGGTGGTTCCCTGAGGCGATCTGACTTAAGACTTGGAATTGTATTTTGGATTACCTTCTTTTTTGAATATATTATGTTGATTGTCAAATGTTTTATGACCCTAATTGAACCCCCAATTGAATTGAATCCCCAACTAAACACCCAATTAAATCCCCAATTAACTCGCCAGGTCTATGTTTCTCGATGGGTAGCGGCCTGCCCATAGGAAAGGAGGGCCCCTTCGTCCACATAGCCTGTATCATGTCCAACCTGCTGGGCCAGAATGTGAAGGGCTTCAAGAGGATCTTTAGTAACGAGACAAGAAATGTCGAGATGTTAGCGGCGGCGTGTGCAGTAGGGGTCAGTTGCACCTTTGCAGCACCCATTGGAGGGGTACTATTTAGTATCGAGGTGAGAGTCCGCTTGTGCAGTAGGGGTCAGTTGTACCTTTGCAGCACCCATTGGAGGGGTACTTTTTAGTATTGAGGTAGGAGAGGAACAAACTCTGGTGATCAAACCAAACCACTTGCAACCATCACGTCATCTTAATTTATGTTCCGACCCTCCCTCGGGGCGCGGGCTCGCGAAACAGGGTCTAGCTAAACAAAATTTCCCCATTTCTTATCTACATTCTACCCCCAGGTAACGGCCACGTATTTCGCTGTCAGGAACTACTGGAGGGGTTTCTTCACCGCTGTGTGTGGTAGTTTCGTATTTAGAATGATGGATGTTTGGACGTCTAATGAAGCCACAATAACAACCCTCTATCCTACCAACTTTTCCGTTGAGTTCCCTTTTGATCCTCTGGAGCTAGTGGCTTTCAGTCTTATGGGTGGGTTAATTATACAGGGTGTCCCACTGTCTTTGCGTGACCAGTGAAGACTGTGGGACGAAGACAGTCGGGCACCATGTGTTTCATCTCCACATTCCCTCCTTTTCGTGTTCATACTCCTTTTTTGACGAAGAGTGTTCATATTACTCAATGATTGTGTTGGGTCGAGCAGATCAATGATAGCTTCTAACCCTTTCTCTCCCCTCCACAGGTCTACTAGCAGGTCTAGGAGGGGCAACATTTGTTTATATGCACCGTAAAATAGTATTCTTGATAAGAAACCACGGCCATAAAATATTCCTTCACAAGAACAAGTAAGTGGCACGGGGATCGGGAGGATCCATTTTTCTTCCTCCTTCAGAGAGACTTTTCCATTTGACTGGCATGTGACAGGTATCAACTCGAATACCCATGTCCCCTAATACCCATAATACCCATCGTTCGAACGCGTTCTCCTCTAGGTTTGTGTACCCATGTCTGGTAACTCTGGTTGTAATGATAATCTCCTTCCCTGATTGGCTGGGACACTTTATGGGAGGGAAACTCACCCAGAAGGATTCACTACAACATATGTTTAGGTAACAATATTGAAGTCACGTGACAAGTGACGTCACAGAGCGTGTAATGGACAGATAATACCTTTATGAAATCTATATACCTTACTCTCGTTTTTTAAGAAACGCTTTAGGAAGAAACTTTTTTATAAGAAACTTTTAAAATGTTAATCACACAATTCAGGGACACCACAACAAAATAAAACACCCCTAAAGTGTTTCGTTTCTTGATAAAGAAGAAGTTAGTTTTGTTTTTGGACTGCCTACACCTGTAGTTTCTTAGAAAAATAGTTTCTTATTTAAAAGATTCTTGAAATATACAAGCTTAATTAACGAGAGTAAGGTAGTTCTAGTGATTTAGATCATGGTAACAAAACAGTTTTAACACACCCCCGTGACCCCTTCCCCTCCCTCTCCAAACACAATAACGCACCCCCATGAGTCATGACCCTCTCTCCCTCTTCTCCACTCAGTGATCAGAGTTGGAGTGTTACAACAGATGAGGATATCAAATCAGTGTGGGCTGATCCTAATATATTTGTATCTCTCATGTTGTTCATCATCTTCCAGGTAACTTATCATGGGCACTAGGTCTTTCTATTCTCTCTATTCTGCCTTTCTCCACCTCCCCCCTACGCATCTCTCCCTATCGTGATCAGCCATCTAGTCTCTAACCCATCTAACTCCTCTCTCTCTCTCGTTCAGTTTGTATGTACGGCGTTTTGTGTGTCGCTGCCTGTGCCTGCGGGGGTTTTCTTCCCTATCTTTGTGCTGGGTGCGGCCTATGGGCGGTTGTTTGGCGAGGCCATGACTAGTTGGTTCCCCAATGGGATCCACGAGGGACCTCTCAATATGAACATTCAACCAGGTAGTTATTACCGAGGGTTTTTAGTTTCGTTCGTACTGTGCGATTATATCCTCCATGATCTTGATCAAGTGTGGGCAAAGTTTAATCACACTAGCTTCAAAGCCAACCATTGCTAGCCACTTATTTCCCAACTGCTAACAACTTCTCTATCCAGGTGGCTATGCAGTTGTTGGTGCGGCAGCATTCTCTGGAGCAGTAACCCACACCATCTCAACCTCTGTTATTGTATTTGAGCTGACAGGACAGATCTCCCACATTATACCTGTTATGATCGCTGTTTTAATAGCCAATGCAGCCGCTCAGTGGTTACAACCCAGCATATACGATAGTATTATTCAGGTACACTGCTTTTTATTTAGAACATCATGTCACTTACTAACTTACCAACTTTCAATACTTTCTTTCTGAATAGTGTGTCCCCTTCCTTCCTTTAGCTTTGATTTGATGAAGTAAAATTATATAAACCACTAAAACTTACACTGCTCCACTCTTTTCAGATTAAAAAGCTCCCCTACCTACCTGAGATAACTAAACATGTTCATCTGTCCAACAAGTATATCAAAGATATCATGAGGAGAGATATCATCTTCTGTAGTTATGAATCTACCGTCAGAGAGGTACAGTATACTAATTGTACTATTGTGCGATGTTTCTACTTTCTTCCAATAAATAAACACCCATGATCATACTAAAGAAGGGTTAGCGATGTCACTGATCCTTCCTCATCTCGCTAAACCGCTTCAATTATACTTCACATAACATCCCTTTCCCGCTTTTTTAACTTCCCCCTTTTTTAACTTCCCTAACTAATATTATGATAACATCTTTTCCCTCCACATGTTAACATCACCCACCAGATTCAGGAGATGATAAGAACAACTGACTACAGGAGTTTCCCAATTGTGGATGACTCAACGAGGATGACATTCTTGGGTTCAATTCAGAGGGTTAAACTAGCACGGGCCCTCGATAGGGCCCTCGAATACAACAAGGTACCTGTGATGTGATATTATTCGGGTTGTTAGGTTTCTGAGTTGTATCCGGCATTTCGTAACGATTGCTAGCTATAAACCTCCCATTATTCCCAGCCCATTTATAATAGTTGTTACTTAACCTCACATTTCAGTACCAAGATTCACCCACTGACACGCCCCCTGAGCCCTCTGACTGGCATTCCTTGGTAGTTTGTGTGTGTGTGTGTGTGTGTGTGTGCTTGCGAAGCTTGTCGGGGAAATAGAGATACTTAGATGATTTATTGTTCTTGGGGAGCTAGAGGGGGATGATTTTAGATAAAGTCTGAATGTTCTTGGGGCGAAATACAAACTTTGCAGCGCTATTAGCTACCATGTAGAGATTTTACTTTTTAGATTTGATTGTTGGGTGCAATATAGTCTGCAGCGCTATTAGCTCTAAAACACCAACTTAATTGAATGCTGAATGCCTTGACAAGGGAAAGAGTGTGGCTATGCGAAGCAATATCACTTCTGTATATCTAACACCATACTTACCCACACCTCTCCTCACTCCTCCATCTCTCCCTCAGCTACAATCCCCAGATGGATCATGCCACGACCTCAAGGAACTCAACGACAAGTATGGTGGGAGGCCTGTGGTAGACAACAAGGCTGCTATATTTGGTGCGATTACAAGGCATCACAACAAGGCAGGGACCTTCCTAAACCCCATGAGAGACAGGGCTACCAGCGTACCCGATGGTGTCACTACACAAGGTAATCTATTACTCTTCCTCTTTCTGTTCGGATTGTTTCTGTGACGTCATTTTGTGACGTCATTCTTGCGCTCTGATTGGTCAATTTTAATGAGTATAGGTAGCTCAACTGGCCACAAAACACTAAACATCCCTCCAGAGTATGATAGATGGTGTGAGAGTCAACTGGACAAGAGGATGGATTTCTCTAGGTGTCCCATGGATGGTGCTCCCTTCCAGTTGGTCGAGACAACATCAATCTACAAGGCCCATACCCTCTTTGGGCTGCTTTCTCTATCACACGCATACATAACTAACGTTGGTAAGTTGGAAAATGTTCAGTTCAAGTAAATTGCCTTGTAATTAAGGGACCACCCTGTAGGTAAGAGAACTCTGTTTTTTCATTAGTTTTCATTTTACAAGCAACACAGGTAGTGAGTTAAAATCAATAAGCCCAACATATATCCCTAACCTCCATCACGCCCCTTCCCTCAGGTCGGTTAGTGGGTGTGGTGACTATTTACTAACCCCTATCACTCCACCCCTCCAGGTCGGTTAGTGGGTGTAGTGACACTGAATGAGATTCAGGAAGTTATCGAGGGGAGGATAGACCTTCAGAGGGATCCCGCGGAGCCTGGTGTCAGCTCTACCCAGATACACGCTTCCTTTGAACTGGATCCACAGCACATAAAACATGTCCAGATGAAGTGATGTGTGTCACGAGTTATGAACAATTCAGTGGGTGGATAGAGAAGGAGGATAATTATTCGAGGGTAGAGATAGGGACAAACATTCAAGGGTGGAGAGAGAGAGAGAGAGGGAGAACACTTTTTGTTATGGTTCGAACACTGTTGATCTTAGATTTACCGGGCTTATTATTATCAGGGAATCAATACTCAATAAATAACTTACTGGGTACTTGTACTGTTTTTGAACAAGTTCTCTAAAGTGTTTTAACCACAATGTATGTTCTGCAGTCGCATGATGTATGGTAATTATGATGGGAAAGAGAGGTCAGAGGGAGGGATATATTTGAGAGAGCTGTTAAAATTGTGTGATACTGCGTGTGGCAATGGAAAAAGGGAGAGAGAGAGCAAGGTTAGAGATCCGTGACGTATAAAGGGAGAGAGAGTGGTAGAAATATAGAGAGAGGTAGAAGGCCGAAGGATAGAGAGGTCAGAGGACCATTATTTCACTCTCCCTGGCTAAGTACACGCGTGGTGTGTATATCAGTGTGTCTACGTGCGTGTTCCTTAGAACACTTCTACCTGGGCCATAGGTAGACGGGTGTGTTATATACCCTCCAGCTTATAAATAAATCATGCTCGGGATTAGGAACCATGTTTGTTTGCCCCCTGATATTTGTTGTTGATTCTTACTGAGAAGAGAGAGAGGTTGAGAGAGAGAGCAGAGGGAGAGAATGTGTGAGAGAGGAAGAGTGAGAGAGAGAGAGATTTTGTGAATACATTTTCTGTGTAATGATGATCCTATTTCGTTTTACAAACAAAAAAGTGCTTTTATTTCCTTGTTTTTAACTGGTCAGCTTTCTGTCAGAACCATGATACAATCGTACTTTACTCTCTCACAGCTGTAAAAGAGGGTGAGAACTTGATTCAAGCTTGAGAGTTATTGTATATATCCACCTCTCGACTCACGAGAACCTTGTGAAGCTTAAAGCAGCGCTATATCGATAAGCAATTCATTTTGTGGCATGCAATATCCCTTTTATTTCTTTTCAATCTTCCTCTTGGGAAGGTCCTTGACTCCTTCCTACACATACAATTTGTGAAATGATTCCTTCTATCTCTCTGTTTTTGGAGACCCTGCTTACCACAGCAGCTGGTACCAAGTCCAGCTGTGGTAGATGACTCTATTTTGAGTAAAGAAATAATCTTAGATCTCTCTTTCATCCTCTTCAAAATCCCCTCTCCCCTGCCAGATACAGGAACCCACTCATCCGTACTATGTGAATCATGTCCCTTCGAAGGGAAGGCCTCCCACCGGGTCGTGTTCGGAAGACTCGTGCCAGGCTACCCACCATTACTCCCCTTCCTGCCCGCCCCCAGGAGCCCGATCCCTCCCCGCGTGCGGCAGCTACGTCACCAAATCCCCCCGAGAATGATTGCTACTCCCTACCCTCATGTGGGGTGCTAGCATCTGACAAAGAGAGAAGGGACACGGGTGAGGTGGTGGTGTATGAGAACTATAGGTGCATGTGTTGCATGGCAACCTTCCATACTATTGAACCCTTCAGACGGCACGTTTACAAACACTTTGCTAGGAGAGCCCAGGTTAGACTGGAGAAACACATTGTTGTAGACAGAGAAGATGAAGAAGAGGTAGATGTGGGGGAGAAAGAAGATGCCGGGGAGAAGGAGGATATGTTAGAGTTTATCCTACATTCCCCATCATCTGAAACCCCACTATTATCTGCTCATCATGAGAGGATCAGAGAGGGTCCCATCTTTACCTGTCCAATAAACACAATCCAAGAGAGGGAGCGGGATCTGGACTTTCTCATCGATTCTATCAAGAGTCGTGTAACTGAATCAGAGTTTCAAAGTATCCTTCAGAAGGGAAGTGTTAACTTTAACTTCCTTCTAGACACTGCCATCAACTTGTGCACCCAGCCAACTAAAAGAAAACAAACAAAACCCAAATCCACTGCTTCTTCTTCTTCTTCACAGATACAAGATACCTCCTCCTCTTCCCCAACTGGTGTTGATGAGATATTTGCCGAGTTAGATGTACCTAGGTTGGTATGCTGGATGTGCCCAGATAATATATGTTTCATGACTGATGATGCCTTTGCGAGACACCTCATGTTGGCACACGACATGGCTGGAAATGATGCTGAGATTATGGGGTTGGTTCATGGGTTGTGAGGGGTTGCCATGGTAACGTGATGTCATAGCAACTGGAAAAGGAGCTGAGTGGTGTTTATTTAGTTGAGTGGTTTGCCAGATAGAAGGAACCATGTTATATTCTAGATGAATCTAGCAGGGATAATATAATGCAATCTTTCTCTCTCATGTTGTAATATAACACTGCTAGCTACCCTCTATTTATGAGAGGACAGAAATGGAATATTTTATGCGCTTTTGCTACTTTTGAGTCAGTCTTTTTATCCATATATTTTGAGTTGTATTTTTTTGTGTTTATTTGGCTTTTTAGAGCATAGATCATGTAAATAAAACTTTGCTGCAATCTATTTTGTTACTGTTATCTCTTGTTATTCCACTACGCATGTGTGTTTTCTTTGTCGCCCAACAACTTGTTGACCTTACTCAACAACCAACAACACTTTCAATTGACACAGTTGTACAGTAGTGGTTGCAATGTACAGTTTACAGTGTATACTCTCACAACACTACATCCCCCTCTAGCTGTTCAGTGTGATAAAATGGCGGTACCGGCTTCAGGGTTGGTGTTCAGACAGCTGTTCGACTCAGGCAGCAGTACCTACACTTATATTATCGGTTTGTTTTATTGTGTTCGCTGTAATATCCTGACAGCCCCTAATTGTCTCACCAGTCTAGTTTGTGTCGACCCATTCCAGTGCCATAACAGGTTGTGCAGTTGCCCCTAATACTCATCTCGCTATATTACCACAGGTTGTGCCGTTACCCGGATTGCTGCTATCATTGACCCAGTATATGAGAAGGTGACTCGCGACACCAAGATGGTATCTGAACTTGATCTCCAACTGAAGTTTGCTATGAACACTCACTGTCACGCTGATCACGTAACAGGTTTGAAACAACATTAATGGGTTAATTACTTTGTAATTGTGCTGTGTGTGCTTTCTACCCATATTCAAAATTATACGCACCCTAACCTTAACGCCTTAAATGAGCGGTTATACCAGTGTATCAATTCCAATTATTCTCTGACCCATGATTCCAGGTACGGCTGCACTAAGGACGGCAACTGGCTGCCAGACAGTTATATCCAGGGCGTCAGGTGCTAAAGCAGATATCCTCCTAGATGATAACGAGATCTTCAAAATAGGTATTAAAACAAGAACAAAACTGAAAAGGGGTGTCCGTCTTTGTCAAGTCATGAACATTGCACTGTCATACATTTACTTCTAACCCCCCACCCCTCTTATATCTGTGTTATATTCAGGTGATCTAGAGCTAGAGGCAAGGAGAACACCAGGTCACACTGACGGATGTATCAGCTACATACTACACAAATACGGCCTCTGTTTCACAGGTACATAATCAGTTAGTTTGACTGGCTAGACTGTGCTTCTGACGCCTCGCCCCGAAATGTAAAGGGAGGGTTAAAACAACAGTCCGTAGGATTTAATGATTCATTCATCTTTTTTGAACAAAACAACTCCAACAACATAAATTGTCATATTTTTAATCCCCCGTCAGGTGATACACTGATGATCCGGGCCTGTGGTAGAACTGATTTCCAGCAGGGGTGCCCCCAGAGACTTTTTAAGAGTGTACATGAGAGGCTCTTTACCCTACCTGACAGTTACAGTGTTTATCCTGCACATGATTATCAAGGTGGGTTAACCTGGGCCTCGTGGTAACAAGGGTGTAGTTACCATGGTAACCAGGGTGTAGTTACCATCGTTACCGTGGTGATCAATAAATTAGTGTTTTCCATTTTCAGGTCGAACCCAGACTAGTATTGGAGAGGAGAAGAAGTTTAACCCTCGGTTAACAAAAACCGAGGATGAGTTCGTGTCAATCATGAAAAACCTCGGTTAGAAAAAAACAGCTGTTCGACTTGCTTTGATTGAACCTTTCTCACCGCTATTTTAAACACTTTGTAAAGGGCTAGAACTTAGAACATAAATAACTCCAATGAAACACACATAGAGAAACAGTAAACACTAATAGAAATATCTCCCTAACCAGGACTCAGGTACCCTGCTAAGATCGATGTCTCGGTTCCCTGGAATATGCGTTGTGGGCCTACTGAGGTAGAGGATGCCGCGATACTGGCCGATATTGCTGCCAACAAGCCTCCACAACCTCTGTAGAATTGTTAATACTTTCCGGAGCGCTGAAGACAGTGCCAAGCGACTCAACAGCCCCTGTAGAGATGTGCCCCACTCCTGCAGTAGTGTGCCTCCTTCGGTTCACATTTTACAGAACACTTGCACAAAGAAGGTAGTGGATAGGACAAGAAAGTAATTGTTGTTAGCTTCTTTTACACTCTTTTTTTTCTATACAACAGACAATAATTCTTCTTTTTTAGTTTAACGGAGCCTAATGTTTTTGACAGTGTGTACAAATTGTCTGTTTTCTTGTCACCCCTCCCCAGCTCCCTCACCTCTAAACATGTATGTAACGCGCGCGATCTTGATACAGTGAAAAGTGGAGGATGTGCGCTTAGCTGTGTGCGCGGCTCAGTCCACACCCCTATAACAGTGTTACATCACACATGTGTGACAGTTGCAATGTAGTACCTTGTGACACTGATATGTTATAGAGGCTGACACATGATAGAGGGAGAGGGATAAAGAGGGACATGTTTCCAATATATTTGATTGTTTTATTGTGTCAGAATATATAGTATCCCTTTGAAAACTGACCGAGTTTTTTGTTAAAGTCTCCACATGCAACTGCTGCACTTTTAATTACCAACCAGTTCCCCCCCCCTGGGTACTTAATTGGTATATACAGAATATCCCAATTCCTAGTTAGTATCCAGCTATGTTTCGTCCCCACTCCCTAACAACTGTCAAAAAAGTCCCATACCTCTATTATACCCCTGATAGTGATTATCATTCCCCATCAGTACAACTCACTCCCATCTCTTGTAGCGTGTTAGAAATGTCAAGATGGCGCTGGAGAGAGAGGTTGTGTACAAGAATCAGGCCCACCCAGCAACCATCCTATCGAACCTGAACAACCTACGAAATGTAAGTTACTGGGGGAGTTTACTAGGGAACTGCAGCCAGCAGAGGTCCGTCATGGGTTAGGGCACGGTAGAATCGACCTTGTGATATTATGCCACCACATAATGGTTGCCGGTGGGTATTGGGTAAGATATTTATCCCCCAGCCTACCTCAAATGCCCATACAATAACAAAGGTGACTTCGTAACCAACTCTAAAGCAGCTCCCATTACTCAGGTAGAGTCGCTGTGTGATGTCAGGTTTGTGTGTGAGGGATGCCCAGG
>AVPN01000601.1:14390-28673 GCA_000695325.1 Pleurobrachia bachei
AAAACGCCCTAATACCTTTATGCTGTAGAATCCAGGCAATAGTTCTGCATTTTTCCAGAATATTCTGCCGGATGCGCCACTATTCGGGGTAACAATGTTCTATGCTGCTCCACACATTCTGGAACACGCACGGTCCGGTGACGTGGCAGAAAGGGGTGAGTGGAGCTGTGCGGATAGATTTTGCAGAAAACGGGGAAGTGTAGACAGGGTGAGAGGTTGTACGGCGCGAGAGAGTTGGATGGGGAGGTTGGCGCAAATGTAAACCGCGCGCACTTATCCTGAGCCATGATGGATTATTCCAGGTCCGCGCGAGGAAGTCCATGTCAACCCCGCAGCGGTCTCCGTCAAATGTCGATCGTTCCACATGACATCGCATGCCTCCGTTGGCACTTGACGGGGCACCATCCCCGCGGGGTATATATGTCTCGCATCAAAACGGGACGAAAGGTTCAAGCACGGCTATTTACCCCCCCCCCAGAATCCCACGGGACCGTATGAAGCCGGATTCAGGATTGAGTGGCTCATTGCTCAAGCGGTCAAAATGAACAAACACCGATTAAATACATACAATCGCAATATTTTGGACACTTTGTTGATCGAAATATGAATTATTGTATTGGCGATTAAACCACAACCTCCACACTACCAGTCAAAATAGCTGTCTGCAGTCTGTAGAGGTAATTTGGGTGACGGTAGTTTGTATTCCAGACAGTATGTTGCTTGTAGTTTTCAGTTATTGGTGCTGTGATTCTTTATGGAAATCATCTCAGAGGAAGAGAAAAACCAGATAGCTAGGCTGTTTATGTGTGTTTACTGTTTAGAACGTCTAAACTTCGAGATAAAATCACCACACGCGACCACATCTGAGATTTGAAATGTATAACACAAGTGTCTGTTTCCTCTCTCATTCTCTCTCTACCCCCCTCTCTCCCTCTCTCTCATTCTCTCTCTCTCTCTCTCTGCTCTGTATACACGCTCTTTAGAGGGAGAGCAAGCTTCTTCTATTGTGTGTACATAATACTCTGTGGATCTCTGTGTTTTGTATACCATGCCACCTGCTGCATTTGCAGTACATCATCACCATTGCTCGTGCCCCATTCTCTCAAGCGCATCAGCTTCAATTATACTTTTCTGGGGCACTCGGATCAGACGCCTCCCTTTCATAGTGATGTGCTTTGGTAGATTTAAAATGTCTTTTTAGTTTGTGCAATGTCTCCACTTTTCTGGGCAATAGGTACATTCAATTGGGTAGAAGCAGTTGAAGCAGATTACAATACCTCAGATTTTTCTACAAGATGAGAACTCTGTGTTCATATACCTGCACCAGGTGTACCTGTACATACACACACTTGGGACCATATGGCATTCGTTTCTTTCATACTACAGAGTCCAATCCTTTTCTCTTTTGGGGTTATTTTTTACATTTCCACGTTTTGACCTTTAGCTTTGAAATAGGTGTTGAATACTGATCTTCCTTGGCCTTTGTATAATTTGTACACTTCCCCTAAACTAACGTAGAATAAAATTAAACTCCCCTGCCCCATCATGATTCTATGAGTTGCTTTCCTTAATCTTGGGATTGCTACACACTCTCATAACCTCTATCCGATCCTACCAGTAATATGCTGTGTGATTTTCAACTACACATACTCCTAGTCTGTTTAAATAGTGTTCTTTACTATCTTTCTTAGAGACTTGTAAAATGACGGAAGGATAACATCACGATGAACCGAACGACTGGTTTGATAATTGCTGGTGTAGTGCTCTGCTCTCTCGTTGGTAAGTCTACTATGATTGTATCTCTTTCTATCATTTGAATGAGATATAATTTAGTAGTTACAAGAGTCGTCAGTCAGTAGCCTGAGATTGAGAAGAGATTGAGGTACAGAATTTTCTCATTATCTTCGGTCTACTGACTGCAGTATCTCATTCTCAACTTCCTCACATACAACAACATGGATGCCGACTAAAATGACCACAATATTCCCACACAGTGATAACAGAAGGTTTACGATGTAGATATTGTGCTGGCCAGCTCCATGATACCCTCTGCAATGACACATATCTGTGCCAAGATCAGGAATATTGTTACAGGTTAGCGTATACTTAGTCGACTATCAATCGGATTTCTAACTCTAACCTCCACATATCCGCTGTCAGAGCATTGGCCTGCCAGCAGATCCGATGAAATAAAATGCAGTTGAGCTACACAAGTTCACCGTTTATTACCTCATTTCAGAGTTAATTACGACTGGGACGGTTACCGATGGGCTGCTTGGGGCTGTGTGGACGGATTCCAGCTTGAAGACGGTACAGTACCGCGGTCAATTTAGAACAGATCTCCTGTCAGAGAATTGTCCTAAATCTAGATTCTCGCAAGAACCGTGGTCAGAGCATGGGCCTGCTAGAATATCAAATTCACATTTCATCTAAAAACTCTCCATTTCAGATGAATTATGCGGAGATACGATCTGGGGAAAGAACCCTAGGAGATACAATTGTGATATCTACACCTGCAATAATGGACACGAGTGTAACTCTTCTCCCTCCAACCTGACTCCCAGCATTACTCTCCTGATCCTTGTCGCTGCTTTGATTCTCAACTTTGTCCGATAATAGCTGATTAACTTATCCTCGGGACTTGTGTTTTGTTCTACTAATATATTTATTAAGTCTTGATCCTCTTATTGGGAATTGAGAATCCCGTATTCCCGTTTGTGAAACAGTGCCTGACAGGTAGCACTCCCCCACTGCCTCCCTTTTAGTTTTCAGCCTGTACTATACAGAACAATTGCAAGCATTGATAAGATGCGGGTGCCGGGTTATACGCGTTCTAAAAGTTAGTAATAAGCTGCTAAAAATAATAAGCTGTTTAGAATATACCAAGCTGGTCGTGTGATTTTGATTTTAACAATTTTCATTTAATGTGTTCAATTGAGTTATTGAGTTTTACTTCAATCAGTTGTTCTTGTCTATAATATCCTATCAGGCCAATGCTCTGACCACAGTTCTCGCGTGAGAATGGGTCAGGCCAATGCTCTATAATAGCTGTGGAGTCTTCCGGGTACATGAAATTGTCTTTTTCCAATGAACCCTTGATCATGAGAACTTCATCACTAATCAGTGGGCGGTCTGTACGTGCCCTAATATTTTCATTTTCAATTGTCTCTTATTTGCTGCGATTCATTTCTTTTGTATGCTCCCCAGACCACTAAAATCATAACTTAAAATTCTAGGAAAGTAACCAATATATTGTCTCAGTAATTTCGCGATAACCACCCACCCATTCTGCATCAAATAAATCCATCGCAAACTCTATAGTGGGTAGATTTCAGATAATTGATAACGGCGCCGTTGGGTGAGCCTCTAAGAGATAACGTTAGCTATAAAAATATTTCGCCTCTTCAATGAATGAGTCTTTTTTAAAACCCTGCTTGTGAGTTGTGAGTGAAATGCCAATGCCCAATGTTAGGGTTAACGCTTGCCTTGGAGAAGATCATCTTTTTAGTTGTTGTTTTACTACCCGGTAAGTTAATTGTGCTATTAAATATTAAATTCTAAGGTAAAGATCACTATAGTGTGCTTCATTGACCAATATCCACCCTTCCGTTGGTTATTGTTATAGTGATCCTGAGCTTCATCTGCACCATTACCATGTCATAAATTTTTTGTAAGCCTCGGAATTAGAACGTTCAGTACTACGCACATTCAAATTTCGTTATTTTAGGAGTTGCTGCTGCTGCAGCGGACGGCGGATACAAGTTGATCATAACCTGTAATGATGATATAGAGATATACGTGGACGGAGAGAGAGTTGAAACGGATCATGAAGAACAGTGAGTACACATAAAGGGCTCGATCTATTCGGGCACTGCATGCCTATGTATGGAATTTGGAAAACAAACAAATATAAAATATATATACATTTTGCTGCGGCAAACAGATACCCAATATTTCCAGATGGGATAAAGCAAGCTACGTTGACCTTTCTCCGTCTGTTAAACTGCTTGCTATTGCCTGTACCAATAATAATGGAAGGTCCGGAATCTACGGTGTCATCAAGGTACATAAAGAATGCTTTGTCAGAGCATCCTATTCGAAAGTATTGGCCTGACATCATGAGGACTCATGAGGCGCGTCATGAGACAAACGGACACGTTCTTCCGACTTACCCCTCCGCACACACCCCCAGGACGCATATGGTCGTGTCTTACTAAAGACAGACAGTACCTGGATGTGCAAAGCAGCAGATGAGGGAGACAAAGATGACTGGTACCGGCATCCCTACACAGAGGAGAGCGACATGTTTGGTAGACCGTCATGGCTACCAGCCTGGACCCTCCCTCCTAACCAGCGAGCTGCTGCCGTTACTGCCATACCAAGTATGTCAACTGTTTTGTAGTTCATTCACGTGCCAACACGAGTCACGAACCCATGCGCAGCCAAGAGAGGTGTTATTTGGTAACCAAGGGTGCACGTAGATGCCTGATACGTCTACATTTGAATGCACATTTATGGATAGCGTGTATCTTTCCAATAATACATTAAAACTTTTTCAAGATAAGGCTGCTTTGATTTGGTCTTTCACCCGGGCCACGAAAGTTTGGTGCCTGAGAGTGATCGAGGACTCAGAACTCGCCCAGAATCAAGATATGATCGAACTTACGGAACCTAAAAAGAGAACTACTGCAAAGCCCCCACAACGCCCTACGTCTAAAAAACCATACGGTGGTGAGTTTATCATTACAGCACATATTACAGCACAGGAATTATTCACATAAAATTTAAGTATAAGCTGTAAGCAAAAAGGGTGTTTATCAAAAACTGGCTCTGTCCCACGTTGAAGCTCTCACACTCGCTATCTCTCTTGCAGCTAAAAGACCCGCAACAACAAAACGTATGATATCCAGGGAAATTAACGAGTGCCCTATCACTGTGGTCGGAGGATTCCTCAAACGGAAATGCCTTGAAAAGCTTGCAGTAGGGAAGGAACTCTATGACCTGTACCAGTGTGTGAACTCTCTGGGGCGCTACTATGTAAAAGAAAATGTTTTAAAAGCAATATTCCTGTACGGATTCCAATGCACTGAAAACCTCAGCTATGAGATGTGCGGGCTGAGATCGATTCAACTTGATGCCATTCCCGAGCAGCTGACTTGCGGTACAGTCCCCTGTAATGGGGCGGTCGTGCTATACTCAGAGGCGTGTCAAACTACCAGTTGCCGGGACAACATTCCAGCGAACATCTGCGAGGACCAGTCTGGGTTGTGTGACGGAGTTTGTGACAGTCTCAACTGCGTGGATGAATACTCATGTAACGGGTTCAAATATGGGGTAATGTGCGGTTTTTATTCCCAAAAAACGTGGTACATATCGCCTGGAGAAGTTTGTACAACCGGACCTGGTGGTTCCTGTGGCGATCTAGGGTCACATTCTTCTATCGACCTATCGTGTGATCTAAAAGCTAACCCTGATATACAGACCTGTGAGAGCCCAGACACCCTTGGAGTATACAACACATACGAAGGAAAACTGAAACCGATCTTCCACTTCCTGAGGTGTTCCACAATAAAGTACTACAAGGCAACCATAGATTGCACCGTAGGACTTACTTCCGAAGACTTGGACCCTTTTAAAAAGGAAACCTACACGTACATCCCAGTTTGTAAGGATTTCATGGATCAGACAAACTGCTCTGATCCAGACAGAGTAGCTCTGTCATGTCCCATAGGAGGGTACATGTCCACCGTTGCCAAGGTAATGGTATGTAACGAGCTACGGAAGGGTCTTTGCGATGACAAACTGGATATCCTCTGTGTGGATGTGACCTCGACCTGCACAATCCACAAACATCAGATTTGTGATGGGAAACCTGACTGCCTATCGGGAACAGATGAAATTTGCCGTTCGATGACCAGCTTAAGCATCTGTAAAAGAAAAATTAACCCGGTAGAAGCTTCAAGGATTCCGATTAGTTGGCTTGCTGACGGTGTTACCGACTGTGTAGGGGGAGAGGACGAGGACCCAGAGTTATGGACGACATGTGGCAATGGGACCACGAGGAGGTTTGTTGACAGCAATTTGGTTTCGTGTGAGGATGTTGTGATATGCAAAGGAGATGGATCATGGACGGATAAATTAGAGTTCATACCGACTGGTTTTCTCTGCGATGGGATTGATACGTGTGGCAATGAAAATGCCATGTGTGTTAGACATCGGAAGGACGTGTTTAACGCTGCCTTATCCGTCAATAAGGGCTGGCATAAGTTTCTTCTTCACTGTCTCCCTGGTCTGAGCAGCATTGAGGTCCTATCTGGCTCAAAATGTACGAGTACTCCTTTCAATAACACCGTAATATTTGGCGCAAAAGAAGTTGAATTGAAGCTCCCGTCTAATCCAGTTTCCTGCAAATATGTATACGGAGAGGTATACGTATACCTTGCGTGCAGTAATAAATGCTCAGACAACAGCACTTGCCCCTTTGATAGAACTCCACTAAAACGTGATGCCTGTCCGGCAGACTTTCCCAAAAAAGTCCTGACTTACTACAACAGTGACCAGTTAACAATTGTGACCCGCAAAGGAGAGTGGTGGGTTCAGGAGATGTTCCAGTGTGCTAACCAAAGATGTCTCACCTATGATAAAGTCTGTAATCTAGTTGACGATTGTGGAGATGGAAGCGATGAAAGGAACTGTCTGAACAACTTTAAATGTGGACAAAAGCTGTTACCCCTCTACCAGGTGTGCGATGGCTTAGCAGATTGTTTTGACCGAAGTGATGAATGCAACGATCGTTGCAGCAAACACATTTTAGAGGGTTTAGCACTGACGATATTCGCATTTGTATTCGGATCACTCGCCACTGGCCTGAACATTTGGACTCTGTTGAGTGTTGCCAGGCAACTGCCGGGTGCTAAAACAGATATTGCATTCCAAAACAAGGTCCTCGTTGGATTGATAAGCTTTGGGGACACTTTAAACGGCGTTTACCTGCTGATAGTGGCAGTCTATGATCAACTAAAATCGGATGAATACTGCCAACACCAGGACGACTGGCTAACCAGCCGAAAATGCAATCTTCTAGGGATTTTCAGTACATCTGCATCATGTCTCTCGGTGTTTGCTATGACCAGTCTGAGTCTTACCCGGGCAGTTGGTGTGACGGGTGGGATACGGCCCCCAAAAGACCGGAACGTAGTGAAATCTGCCAGCTTGGCGCTCACGATGGTGGTCCTCGCTGTGGTGATAGCTGCGTCTCCTGTATTCCTGGCTACCTGGTTTGAGGATGTCTTCATAAGTGGGCAAGTATGGGATAAACAGGTAAAGTTTTTCCTGGGGAGATCCAGCAAAGCTCAACATTTGGACACAATTGAAGGTTACTATGGGAGGGTCTCCAAAAAGGGCAAATCATCAGCTACAATGAGCTGGGAGTATGCAACAAATCTCATCAAAGGAATGTATACCAGCGACTACGGCAACTTGGAGGGAATGCACAAGTTTGTTGGTTTCTATGGGAACGGAGGTGTATGTCTGTTTAAGTTTTTTGTCCTCCCGGATGACCCACAGTTTGTGTTTTCCCTGACCTTCCAGTTGTTGAACATGACATGTCTGGCGGTTATTTCTACATGCTACATCGTCATTGCAATGGAGGTACGTGAATACTATATTTGTATAGGGATTTATCCGTAGGAATTTCTATGCATCTGGAATTTATGGGTCAACTTCATTTGAATTTTTTGTTTGGGAAAGTAATACCCGGCCCTGGAATATTATTTTAACCACTTCAAATTCTTCAGCTAAACAGGAGCGTTAGTAAAGTTACAGACGCCTCAAATGAGAATAACGCCAACAACGTGAACCAAAATCACGTCGCCCGATTGAAACAACAGAAGAAATCCCAACGCAAGATCTCCCTCATAATCGGTACAGATATGCTCTGCTGGCTACCTGTAATGGTTATCTCCGGACTCCACATGGGAGAACTGGTGGATGCAACACCGTACTATGGGGCTCTATCCGTTATCATCCTCCCCATCAACTCCATCATTAACCCCCTACTGTACAGTGATAGTGTATATGGTAAGGTGGAGAAGTGGGCACTAATGGGATGGAATGGATTGAGAAGAGTCCTCTCCTTCATACTGAGGAATATTTTGAAGAGGATTACGAGGGGAGCAGCGCGAACGGAAGCAAACATGGAGATGGGGTCGGTACAGAACAATAATACTGAATGAGAGTTGAAAAAAAAAGAAGATATTGAGTATTGGCTATATCTTTTATGATCGAGTGAACGCGAAAATAGCTATTCTTATCTTTCAGACTCTTGCCTTATTCACACCTCTCGTTTCTCTTATGATCCCAGACCGCAGACTCATTTTAAAACCATTTATCTCTTCTAGCCACTATCTCTACTAAGCACTAAGTTCTAGTTTGAGTTGATTATAAAATATTTCGTTCTTGACTCAGGACTCAGGAGACTACCCGAGCCTCTTTTATTATATGGAGCTGTTTATTGGTCCGTATAATTTTTGAATTGTAAGTTGGTTTTGTGTTTATGTGATAGAACTCTTCGATTCCTGCCCAAAACTGTGCTTCTTTTTGCTCTACGACCAACCGATAAAAAGTTATGCGCGATAAACCGAATCAATAATTCTTGCCACTATCGTGAATCATGACCGGCGGTGCCCCATTATCTCCTACAATGTCCCCCCCACATCAGTATTCAGCGCACTAACTGAGAGGGAAATTAGAAGACGTCAAGGGTATTGACGAAAAGCAGGTGTGATGACAAGCTGTCTCTCATTAATGCAGTGAGAATGGGGGTATTTATAACAGGGGTCACAATTGCATGGTCATATAATAGAGATCTGAAACATCACGATACTGGGTGCTACTTTTCTTTTTCTCCTCTCCGCAGGTTAGAACATGTCATGTTTTCTTTGTATAATTGCAAAGTAACAAGAGAGTAATGACTGGGATTCTGTCCTGATACTGGCTAGTGCTCCTTTATAAAACACGCAATGGCAAAGTAAGAAGTTTCCCCGAGCTGAATTAAATTCCAAAAATGCGAAATTTCACGATTTTGGTCAAATATTCGACCAAAATGCAGCTGTAATTTAGTGACGAGACTATGCCAGGTCCGAGAGACTGTTCAGTGGTAACTGGGGGGTCATATGTGGTGGAAATGAGAACTTGAGACAGATTTGAGTTGCATTCTAGCGAGGGGAGTAGCCCATTTTGGCGTCTGAGACAAGCGAAAGTGGAACGAATTGCAAAGTAACAAGAGCGTTTACCTGCGTTTACCTGCTGATAGTGGCAGTTTATGATCAACTCCAATCGGATGAGTACTGTCAACACCAGGACGACTGGCTAACCAGCCGCAAATGTAATCTTCTAGGGATTTTCAGTACTTCCGCATCATGCCTCTCGGTTTTTGCTATGACCAGTCTGAGTCTTACCCGGGCGGTTGGTGTGACGGGTGGGATACGGCCCCCAAAAGACCGGAACGTAGTGAAATCTGCCAGCCTAGCCTTCGCTATGGTGGTACTTGCTGTGGTGATAGCCGCATCTCCTGTATTCCTAGCGACCTGGTTTGAGGATGTCTTCATAAGTGGGCAAGTGTGGGATAAACAGGTAAAGTTTTTCCTGGGGAGATCTAGTAAAGCGCAACATTTGGACACAATTGAATGTTACTATGGGAGGGTCTCCAAAAAGGGCAAATCCTCAGCTACAATGAGCTGGGAGTATGCCACAAATCTCATCAAAGGAATGTACACCAGTGACTATGGTAACTTGGAAGGATTGCACAAATTCGTTGGTTTCTATGGGAACGGGGGTGTATGTCTGTTTAAGTTTTTTGTTCTTCCGGATGACCCACAGTTTTTGTTTTCCCTGACCTTCCAGCTGTTGAACATGACATGTCTGGCAGTCATTTCTACCTGCTACATCGTCATTGCAATGGAGGTACGTGTATACTGTTATTATAAATGCAGTAATCTTGTTATAACGGATTGTATGCATCTGGATTTATCTGGGTCAACTGGGTCACAACCCAGCCCTGGAATATTACTTTAACCGCTCAAAATTTTTCAGCTAAACCGGAGTGTTAGTAAAGTTACAGATGCCTCAGATGATAACAACAACAACAACGTGAACCAAAATCACGTTGCCCGATTGAAACAGCAGAAAAAATCGCAACGCAAGATCTCCCTCATAATTGGTACAGATATGCTCTGCTGGCTACCTGTAATGGTTATCTCCGGACTCCACATGGGGGAATTAGTGGATGCAACACCGTACTACGGGGCTCTATCTGTTATCATCCTTCCCATAAACTCGATCATTAACCCGCTACTGTATAGTGACAGTGTATATGGTAAGATAGAAAAGTGGGCACTAATGGGATGGAATACAGTGAGAAGAGTCCTCTCCTTCATACTGAGGAATATTTTGAAGAGAATTATGGGGGAAGAAACGGAGGCAAACATGGAGATGGGGTCGGTACAGAACAATAACTAATACTGAATGAGAGTTGTTTTTTTCTTCTATAACTCATAACCGATATAGAAAATACTAGCTCACTTGGCGAAAATCGCTATTCTTATCTTTCAGACTCTTGCCTTATTCACACCTCTCGTTTCTCTTATGACCCCAGACGGCAGACTCATTTTAAAACCATTTATCTCTTCTAACCACTATCTCTACTAAGCACTAAGTTCTAGTTTGAGTTGATTATAAAATATTTCGTTCTTGACTCAGGACTCAGGAGACTACCCGAGCCTCTTTTATTATATGGAGCTGTTTATTGGTCCGTATAATTTTTGAATTGTAAGTTGGTTTTGTGTTTATGTGATAGAACTCTTCGATTCCTGCCCAAAACTGTGCTTCTTTTTGCTCTACGACCAACCGATAAAAAGTTATGCGCAATAAACCGAATCAATAATTCTTGCCACTATCGTGAATCATGACCGGCGGTGCCCCATTATCTCCTACAATGTCCCCCCCACATCAGTATTCAGCGCACTAACTGAGAGGGAAATTAGAAGACGTCAAGGGTATTGACGAAAAGCAGGTGTGATGACAAGCTGTCTCTCATTAATGCAGTGAGAATGGGGGTATTTATAACAGGGGTCACAATTGCATGGTCATATAATAGAGATCTGAAACATCACGATACTGGGTGCTACTTTTCTTTTTCTCCTCTCCGCAGGTTAGAACATGTCATGTTTTCTTTGTATGATGAAAATCAGCCGCTTTTCCCTCATTTTTATAAAAACCCGTACTGTTTCCTTGTCTCTATTATAAGTTGGATGACGACGAAGTGGTGGTCGTTCGTTAAGCGGTATCTAAGCGACAGTTCTCCTTCATAAAACACTTTGTATGCCAAAAGCTGTAGAGCTGTTATTCACAGTTTTGGAAATTCCAGTGGAAGTTTGTTAATACTTTAGAATGACTTATAACATGCCGGTCCCCATGGTTGTTATCTATATGTCTTGACGTGATATGATATGGCAAAAAGTCAATTCCCACAAGTTACTAAGAAGTCCAATAAGTCGAGGATCGATCCTGTTACCCGTGTAGAGGACCGTTCCGGACATAGGTCAATTCATATCTGTGATAGCAGTTCCTACTTTTAGTTTTTCGATCTGAGGTCATCATGGGGAAATTAAATCTTATTTTGTTGAATAAAAAAGTCTTTGAACAAAATACAAGGATAATATTACTAATACAATTTAGATAGGTTAGGACTGCTGCAGATAAGAGAAAGAAAGGGCCGCTACACGTACACCCAGCAGTGTATCTGATTATGAGGCATGTGAGCTTAGATCATGTTTTGTTTGTCTGTACCGGAAGGACCCGTGGCTGAAACGCCGATGGAAAGGGATATCAGCACCCCCGGCACTGGATTTATCCTAGCCGTCCTGCTTTGCTTTGCTTTTTGTCAAGTTCGAACAATAAATCGTATCGGTATTTTTTAGAAAGGAACCTTGCTCTCAACTCATTATTCAGAATAACAAATCAATCTCTCCTTAACCGAGTTCTGCCCGTGTATGTGTGAGATTCCCCATTAAACTGTTGTACAGAGGGCGTATGTGTGTGTTGATCACCAGAAGGCAGAAGGAGATATCAAAATTACTTCCTGCTTTTGGAATTGGTCAGTTCGGTCGGATTGGCTGATACGAACCATGTTAACTCAATGAAATATATTTTCTTGTGCTATAATCATACTAAGCAAATTGTGTAACAGAGATCACCTAGCAACTACTGACTTGCACGTGCATTTATTAGAGGGACCTGTGAGATCCCTGCCGGTTGCAGTTGGGTACCAAGGTGAAATTCAGTTCTGCACGTGCATTCTTTTACTTCTGTCCTGATATCTAGCTCTTCCATCCATTGCGCTATTCGGCAAAGTTCATCTAGGACCAGGAGAACTATTGATGTCAGGGAGCAGACTAGAGAAAATGACAGATTACGCCAACGTTTTCAAGCGAGCCAATCAACGATTATCAGGAATTGAAGAGCGTACAACAAAATGGGTAGGGAGATAGTGAGAGATAGGCTAGGAACGGATGGTGATGTCAGCGTTTCCTAATCCAGCTACTATTTTCTCGAACTACTATGTAGTTAGTTTCTAACAAATTTGTCTTGCATTTGCTTTTGGTCTATCAAAAAACCGCCACCCTGTAAAAACCATTTGACCCCCTAATCCCTATTTCTTTCTACAAACTAGACATGTCAGAAAATCCACTGCTACAATGGTCCGAGGTCGCTTTAGGAACGGCTGGCATCCTAAGCAACGTCTACTCCCTTTACTACAACTTCAAAAGAAAAGGGTTTCCACGGCAACTCTACATAGTTTTAAACTTTATTGACCTCAGTGTTTGTATTGTCGGAGTTGTGTCCTTTAATTACTTAAACGTTTTCCTGTTTTTCCTATACGTCATGGCCAATCAGGCCTCTGGAATTTGGACTTGTATAATTGGCGGTGCTCGACTTTTAGCTATGTCCCGGCCCTTTTACCAAATAAACAAGAGGTTATTCTGGGCAATTTCTACTGTTCTGTTGACTATAGGGACAATCCCTCTCGTGATAGTTACCTTTTGTACTCGTATAATTGGTATCTATTATTTCATGGTGATTTTCGGTTGTGCAATTGGAATAGTCCTGATTAACCTTGTGCTAACAGTTTGGACAGGCATCCTACTCACCCGAAAATCAGACGTCGCAGCACAAAGAGATCAACAGCGCAGGAATGCTGCCGTTACAGTTGTTCTACTGGGTGTCGTGTTCCCCCTCACCAATACCAGTGGTGCGGTGCTGTGGGGACTGTGGTTGAATGACTATGGTGTTTTATGAGGCTAGAATTATATTGGTGGTTTTAATATTGGTTAACGCTACACTAAACCCTCTGGTAATCCTACGAAGACAGATGAGGAGTCTCTGCTGTTGCTGCTGCAGTCGACAGGATCAGTCTGGTCATAATGCTGCTAATATTGGTGGTAATAGTCCTGATAATATTGGTCTCAACATTGTAGAATCTGCGGGGGTAAACAATGTGGCATCAGCTGAACCACAATGAGAGTTTTTCTGCAGATTGTTAGGCTAGTTTTTGAGGTACAAGTTGTTTACCCATTGGGTATTGACCACTTGGCCCTTACTCAACAAGGTAGAAGAGAAGAGGAAACTTTTCAAAAGACCTCTGTACCAGTACAGTTAATACGACTATTGTGTTTTTGAAAATCAAAAAGCTGTATATTGATTAACTAATTAACTTGCGAGGCGCCCGGGGACCCCATCTTGTTCAAAGTTCTTCTGAACTTTTAACGTCACCACACAACCCTGAACTTTTAATTATCAGAAACTGGAGATATGACTTAAAAAGACAACCCCAACACCGCGCCGATTGGCATGACCAATTTTTTTATGGCTAACTGATGGCATGCGCAATCTTTTACAACAAACGTTGCTAAGTAATGGCGCGCATATATTTGGTAGTATAGTACTTTAAGTCATGCGCACAAAATGGCGCCACTTGGCGCCATTTTGGCGCCATTATGGCGCCACGTGGCGCCAAGTGGCGATAAAATGGCGCCAAATGGCGCCAAAAAATGGCGAATGCGGTCTATCGCCACAATGGCGCCATTTCGGCGCCAGAATGGCGCCAAAATGGCGATAAATTGGCGCCACTCGGCGCCACCCGGCGCCAGGTGGCGCCAAAATGGCGAATTCGAAATTCGCCATTCGCCAAAAAATGGCGCCACGTGGCGGTACCGCCACGTGGCG
>AVPN01000602.1:16791-44266 GCA_000695325.1 Pleurobrachia bachei
ACCTCCTGCCTGCCCTCCTCCCTCACCCGCCGATGAATTCCTTTTCACCTACCCTCCTTCCTCCCTCGTGATACCCAACTTACCCCTCCCTCCCAGATCGCTGGTCCCCCAAACACTGGACGATCTCTACACTACATTGGATACTATCGATGGGATAGCTCCCCCTAAATATCCAGAAACTTCATGCGGCCTGGAGGACCACTTTACCAGCCTATCACTTCAACACTCCTCCCCAACGAAGACACCCTCCCTCCTGGACTCCTTCCCTACCTTATCTATCACTCCCTCTGATAGAAGTTAGAACTACTCCCTCCTCCCCTTCTTCAGCCGGTCCTATCAGAACTAGACGCCGAACCCTCTCCCATTCTAATCCTGTTCCTAATTCTACACGACGTAACTTTGCTGCATCCAGTGAGGCCCGGCTAGTTACCACATCTGCTGCAGCTCACAAATACACCGCCAGACTGAAAAATAGGAGTGGAAGCCGAGGGGCCGTTCTTGAAATTTCGTGTATGGGTCCCTGCTGTGGGGAGAATTGAGTGTAATCTATTCAGAGTGTAATTTCAAAGTTTCAGTGAGTTCTGAAATCTGAATTCAAATTGAATGTATTGAGTAATTTTATTTTATCCAGGTTACATCTGTTGTTTCCCGTGTCCCACTATCATAGTTCACCAAATCCTAGCATCATCATACCGTGACAGGAATATGCCTGTATTATTCATACTATTATTTTTATGCAACAGCACAAGAATATGCCTGACAGACTGCATAAGATCGACAGGAAAACTTCGCTCACAGACAAGGATTGACCGATTGACAGGGACGGAGACTGAGAGTGAATTGACAGCACGCTGGCGCGCATCTATCCCTAGTAATGACACACTGCGCGTTACATAAGACAACCACCCTCAAGTGTGACACAGTGGGCCACCCCATACATTTCTCGAACAGTTTCAACCTGGAGATGCGTTGGCCGTTGGGAAAGCTTCACATCTCGGATAAAACCAGCTTAGTAAGTGACCAAACTGAAGAGACAGTCAGACATCATTCTTACAACACAAAAACTCCCCTACCTGTCGTTGGAAGGAGGCACTCGGTATGAGCTGCCAGAAGGAATCCCTCAACACTTCGGTCGCAAAGTTATTGTAGTTATCCAGTACTTGCAGTGCGTGCTCAGCCACAATAATATCGTCCTGTAATTATCCAGTATGTTGTTAACAATCGGGTTGTGTTGCCATATTAATATTTTGCTTAAACAAAGCCAAAAACATTTTTCGCTAAAATTCCATTGTTACCTCGGCGTGTCGGTTTTTAGAAAGCCTAGTTAGGATCGGACAGGAAAGGTGTATTCGTATTAGGAACTTGTCCATTGCATCAAATAGGCTCTTCCGAAAAGATGGGACTTGTCTTATCTGGTTGGTTTTTAGTATATACTGGACCAGTTCCTATAGGGAGAGGGGTGGGCGGTTTGCATAAATGGGGTGCTCTCTTTTCCCTCTCTAACAGCTCAATTTTTCAGAGAAAGCGAGATAATTGAGAAAGAATTAGGAAGTTGGATAGCGGATGAAGAAAGAAGACTCCCCCCAACTTACTAGTTCGTCCCTCATGAGGGGCAGGGCAGTTTTATTTGTCTCACAGACAAACCCCATAACATTGAGCACCTTGTCATCATCGTTACTAGCTGACAGAACCTGGAATAGGAATGTTCTTACCCGAAATACAATCTAGCTAGGTAGGTAGGAGTAGTTGGTATAGGATGGGAATGTTGTATACTCAGCGATAGGGTAAAATAATTGCCCTAATTTGTTGCAGAAGAGATAAAGAATTGAATATAAAAACGGAGCCAATCATATATTTGTATCTACCTTTATTTTGTCGAGAGGCACACCAAATATTGTCCCATCTGACTCGGTAAATAGTTCGGGGTGATCGGGGAACTTCTCGTCCAATAGTCCCTGCCTTCTACCCTGTAAACAATGAAGATTGTTGGCTGTTGGGGTAAATCAGAAATAACAATCCCCACCAGTCCACCACTTTTCGTTCTGATTTTGTAAACAGTTCATATTCTGATATAGGTGGTTGGCGGAGCCGGCCCGATTAGAGCACACGGTCAAGAATTAAAACGGGGTCTGTGCCGCCAGACAGATAGTCACGCGTTGTGAAATGTGAAGTTGTTACCTCTCTCATAACTCGGATCATATCATGTGTCTTGTCTTCTTCATTTAGCAGATCTCTTAGAAAACTCAGTGCACCACCATCTAGACAGAATCATAGATTGATTTCTGTCAGAAATCAATCTATCAATTGTTGAAGAAATTAGTAGCTACAATGTAAATTATCGATTGTTCTCCCTTATCACTTATCAGCCTTCGGGGTCGAACAGATATATCACCTACCTAGCTCCAAGATTGGACGCAGACACAGATCCCCAACCATGGGATAGGAGAGATAAAGGGAGAGAGGTTTCAACCAAGTTTCGTGGCATGCTTCAATAGTTTCATGGCGATACAGAGAGATATAGAGGGACGCACATTGCCCGGCTACAGCTGGTTGTCCTGTTAGTGTGTCCAGAATTGTAACTGCAATGTTTGGCTGTAGCTGGAGGGGGAACGGGGTGTTAGATGTTTGGTGAGATCCCCCGCAGCTCATATTCTACCATTTCCTCATCTCAGAGCTGTTAACAACCCCTCACTTCTCAGCTGTTCTTTTATATCTTTTTATACCACTCCCCCTCACAGTCCACTGCAGTGCAGTACCCGACCTAGTGAAGTCAACTCCCTCACTGTATAAATTATTTTGAATAAAGAGATCTGAGGAAGAATTAAATTACCTCAAGAAGAACTGATGTTCCTACAATGGGTACAAGTTGGGATAGTGCCTGGTATTTACCCTGCACTGACCAGGACAGTGCCAACAATCCTTTCACCTGTATCAGGGGGAAACAGTGCTTTGATTTTTCGTGAATTATTATTTTACAGTTACAGAATTACGGGGTCGAGCAAGGAAATATAAAATAAAAACTCCGTCATATTGGCAGCCCGCATCTCCCACAACAAGCATCATTATCATGTACTGACCTGCTTCCTCAAGAATTGCTCTGAACCTTCCCCCACTAACAGGGTAAGGATATGAACCAAACTACTGTGAATGTCACTAATGGACCTCCTCACTGCCTCTAACTTGTTACTCCAATGCATCTGTATGATAAAAAGTATGAAGAAGTTTGAACTCTCTGTACAAAATGAGTAGACGGGGTTTTATTACAGACGGGGTTTTATTACAGAAGAAGATAAGTATGGGATCAACTGGCCACAATCAAATGATTCAACAATTTTAACCAAAAAACAATGGTTCAAGACACACACACACACAATAGTTCATGGCGGTCGACCCTAAACACAAACCTGGACAATCTGAAAGAGACGAGATGTCAAGTCACCGTTCCCAAAGACAGCCCTCTCTGCCTCCATGTCATTTTCTCTCTCCGCCTCCTCTTCGTATTGGTGGAGTGAAGCTTCCCGAGCAGCTGCAGTAATGCTACTCAATAGTTGGGCGAGACACTTGAATAGTGTCATGGCAAATAACTTGTCCAGATCTGAAATAAATTTGGATGAATGTACAATGTACATTCTTTCAATAATTTTAACTTTTAATTTTGAGTATTAGCAGAATAATAAAGTAAGCTGGCATTAATTCGGATACAAGTTTTCTAACCTCCCCTTCGCGAGAGATCCATAATGTGGTTGAGAGCTAACTGCAACACTACCTCTCTTTTGTCAGTGATCTGACTGAGCTTAGAACACACCGCTGATCAGTTTCACTTGGACTACTTGTCTCCCAAAATGAAAAACATTTGTATGTGACACATTAAGTTGGTCATTGCTCCAACCACCTCTACTTTTAGCAAAGATCTGTCTCACCTGTAGTATTCAATATGTTGTTCTTCCCCAAACCCTATGGCCTCGTTACAAAGGCTCGTATAGGCTTCATGGTGGTTTAATAGGGTCAAATACCTCAATGAGAACCTCACCAAACCAAGCAACTGAAAAACATGAAAAGGTTGAGTCTCCTGACTCTAGACTCAAGGAAAGTATGATAACTAAGCCCAACAAAGTGGAATAGAATATGAATCGTTACCTGTCTACAGTCATGGTTGAGTGATCCATTGAGAGCAAGTTTAAGGATGGCCGGTTCGAGCTTCTCCCCTAACATAACAGGTTCAGCTGTAGCTCTCTCCAATCGAGTAAGGTAGGAGTTTAATGCTCTGCATCGCAACATCAAATAGTTGTACTCCAAATCAGTCTCATCTTCAAAAAGGGCCTCCCAGAAAGATACTAGTTGGGCTGGTGGAATGAACATAAAGGATTCAGCCGAGTAGAGACATGTGTGTAGCATGGAGATGTGCGGAGTAAGCTCTCGATCCAGCAGTGCCATCACGAGGTTATTTGAATTGTTTTTAGTGAACGCTTTGATTATCTTTATCGCAATTTGGCGGAGCTGTTTAATCTCCACGACATTCACAGCGGCACTGATTACTAGAACTGCTGTCTCGTCAGAAAATTCTGTTCTGGGGTGGAGAAGGGATCGAAACATTGCCAACAGTTGAGTAAAACCACCATTCTCATAGGACATGGCATCGTGAAGGTCTACACAGATCTTGTCACCCAGCTGGAGGTTATTGCGAAGTTTTGGCGAGTTGAAATTGATGACACATTGTTTCTCTTGGGTATGCCGGAGTTTCTTGGACATTTAAAAGACGCCTAAAGGCAGTTGGGAGTATTTTATTTGTTGTTATACTTTTTAAATCGCAGCGAGAGCGTCACAGTGGACTCCGTTTAAAAAACAGAAAGGAAGTGCCACTTCGTAAAATCTGAAAAACTGTGAAAAGGTTTTGAGCAAGGAAAATCATGAGCGCGCGTGTGCCGATTACAAGAAGCGCGTAATTTATTTGCGCGTTGACAAAGTGCTAACGACACTTCACTTTCAACATTTGCGCAAATTTTTCTCCAGCTCCTAGGTAGACATGACGTTTTCGTGGGTCACATTACAGCTTTAACTTTGAAGTTTTCACCTGGGTAGCACCTGATTTCAACACTATTCTGACCAAGTTTCATCAAAATCGGGGCTGTTCTCTCTCACTGAATTCCTGAATTCCTGAAAAATCGATTTTTATGCTAATTTCTTTTCAAAATCCATAGTTGTGGACCTTTAACAAAGATCTATCTCTTTTCAGTCTCACCTGTAGTATTCGATGTGTTGTTCTTCCCCAAACCCTATGGCCTCATTACGAAGGCTTGTATAGGCTTCATGGTAGTTCAAAAGGGTCAAATACCTCAACGAGAACCTCACCAAACCGAGCAACTGAAACATGAAAAGGTTGAGTCTCCTGACTCAAAAGCCAAGGAAAGTATGATAACTAAGCCCAACAAAGTGGAATAGAATATGAATCGTTACCTGTCTACAGTCATGGTTGAGTGATCCATTGAGAGCAAGTTTAAGGATGGCCGGTTCGAGCTTCTCCCCTAACATAACAGGTTCAGCTGTAGCTCTCTCCAATCGAGTGAGGTAGGAATTAAGTGCTCTGCATCTGTTGTAGTTTATCAACATGAGGTTTAGTCAGAGTAGAAGTTTTTCCCGGACCCAGAAAGATACTAGTTGGGCTGGTGGAATGAACATAAAGGATTCAGCCGAGTAGAGACATGTGTGTAGCATGGAGATGTGCGGAGTAAGCTCTCGATCCAGCAGTGCCATCACGAGGTTATTTGAATTGTTCTTTGTGAATGCTTTGATAATCTTTATCGCAATTTGGCGGAGCTGTTTAATCTCCACGACATTCACAGCGGCACTGATTACTAGAACTGCTGTCTCGTCAGAAAATTCTGTTCTGGGGTGGAGAAGGGATCGAAACATTGCCAACAGTTGAGTAAAACCACCATTCTCATAGGACATGGCATCGTGAAGGTCTACACAGATCTTGTCACCCAGCTGGAGGTTATTGCGAAGTTTTGGCGAGTTGAAATTGATGACACATTGTTTCTCTTGGGTATGCCGGAGTTTCTTGGACATTTAAAAGACGCCTAAAGGCAGTTGGGAGTATTTTATTTGTTGTTATACTTTTTAAATCGCAGCGAGAGCGTCACAGTGGACTCCGTTTAAAAAACAGAAAGGAAGTGCCACTTCGTAAAATCTGAAAAACTGTGAAAAGGTTTTGAGCAAGGAAAATCATGAGCGCGCGTGTGCCGATTACAAGAAGCGCGTAATTTATTTGCGCGTTGACAAAGTGCTAACGACACTTCACTTTCAACATTTGCGCAAATTTTTCTCCAGCTCCTAGGTAGACATGACGTTTTCGTGGGTCACATTACAGCTTTAACTTTGAAGTTTTCACCTGGGTAGCACCTGATTTCCTTTCCACCGAAACATCTGTGATAAGCCTTATCAGATTACACTTTTCCGGGCCGTCCACCAAAGTCGTAACGTAGGATTCAAACACATTTCGTTAAAGGTCAAATCTTAAATCCTTTTTATATTCACATTTCACTCCGTATTTGAAGATGGACACTAAACAATATAATAACATGTGTGTAAACAATTCAATAAACTTTCTTGTAAAACTTCTAAATCGAAAAAAGATGTCTATATACAGCTGAACATGCATGTCTTGTACAACTGATTATAGGTAAAAGTATAATTGTTCATAGGGCTGCCTTAATTAAAGATTTATTAATGGCTGGTCCCGGCACCATCCTCGAGTTGTCCAATGAAGCCCTTAGCGGTGTTAAACAGGTTTAGAGGAGTGGAGCCATCAGTGATAAGTGTAGACTGGAGTCCCAGGGCCTTGAGCATGGCAAGCTGAAAAAAGAGGGGTGGTGTTACAACCGGATAATTTGGCCTAGGGAGCTCAAGAAACTGTTAGCTTATATATAATTTGAATATAGCATGCCCCACAGGCATAATAAACAAATTTGGCCTCATCTAGAGATGCACAATTCTATAATCACTCTAGATAAGATCGAATATCAAAACCATACCTGGTTGTCGTGTCCAGATGTAGCGATCCTAGCGATATTCTCACTTCCAAGAGTTGTCACCATGTTCTCGAACTTGCTAGTCTCAATGGCTGCCATCTGTTTGGCCCTCTCAATCTCCAAACTGTTGTTAGCCGCCACATAGGTCAACTCACCCTGTCGGGCATTATTGATCCTACTCAACTCAGCCTCTGCCTCAATATTATTAGCCTCGGCCTTCAATTTAGCCTGGTCAACCGCCGCCTCTCCCTCGATCTTACTGCTCTCAGCCCGGGATTGGGCCTCGGCCTTGGCCTGTCCGGTGCTCTCAACAGCAGCCGAGTTAGCCTGGAGCTTAAGGAGCTCAGTTCGGGCCTTCTCAGCCTCAGCCTCGTCATTAATCTTCTGTCGTTCCAGTCGACCTCGGGCACCCTGCTCCAGTCGCTCAGCTTCGTGCCTAAGGGGGAAATGGGGAGTTAATCTTCTGTCTTTCCAGTCGACCTCGGGCACCCTGCTCCAGTCGCTCAGCTTCGTGCCTAAGGGGGAAATGGGGAGTTAATCTTCTGTCTTTCCAGTCGACCTCGGGCACCCTGCTCCAGTCGCTCAGCTTCGTGCCTAAGGGGGAAATGGGGAGTTAATCTTCTGTCTTTCCAGTCGACCTCGGGCACCCTGCTCCAGTCGCTCAGCTTCGTGCCTAAGGGGGAAATGGGGAGTTAATCTTCTGTCTTTCCAGTCGACCTCGGGCACCCTGCTCCAGTCGCTCAGCTTCGTGCCTATCATATAATGGGAGTGGTGATGAGTGGTGAGAAATAAGAGGGATAGGAGGGTAGAATGTCTCATCTTGAATTGGAAACTGAGTAGATGGCGAAGAAACGAAAAAAAGAGGGAATTAGAAATCTGAAATCTTTGACGTGGCATGAGAAAATTTAAAAAACTCCTTGATATTTACTCAACATCAAATTACCTAGCAGATGCCTCCTGTGAGTTAGTGGTAATCTCAATAGCCAGCTGGACAGATTTCTGTAGGGAATCCCGGGTCCTCTGATCCACAGGCTCCACCGATTGGATATCCACGTTTGTGATAACAAGTCGGTTTGCGTTGAACCGGAAACTATCCTTCACCTTGAAATGACCGGATGCTGATGTCTGTATGTGTGGGGTTGGTCAGCAAGCAGCAACACGACATTAAACACAATACCAGGAACCGACCGAAACAATTAAATAATCAATAAGAATTCGTTATTTATGTCACGTGATTACTGATTGGTTATCAACCAATCAGGGACCAGTATTTCCTGATTCGGTCGGTACCTAAACATTACCCAGACATGGTGACACACACGGCTATCTGACAGAGAACACGCCTGCTTAAACATTTTAGCTTACAATTGCTGACCACACAAAGCTCCCTCGATCTTACTGCTCTCAGCCCGGGATTGGGCCTCGGCCTTGGCCTGTCCGGTGCTCTCAACAGCAGCCGAGTTAGCCTGGAGCTTAAGGAGCTCAGTTCGGGCCTTCTCAGCCTCAGCCTCGTCATTAATCTTCTGTCGTTCCAGTCGACCTCGGGCACCCTGCTCCAGTCGCTCAGCTTCGTGCCTGAGTGGAAAATGGGGAGTTAATATTCTGTCGTTCCAGTCGACCTCGGGCACCCTGCTCCAGTCGCTCAGCTTCGTGCCTAAGGGGGAAATGGGGAGTTAATCTTCTGTCTTTCCAGTCGACTTCGGGCACCCTGCTCCAGTCGCTCAGCTTCGTGCCTAAGGGGGAAATGGGGAGTTAATCTTCTGTCGTTCCAGTCGACCTCGGGCACCCTGCTCCAGTCGCTCAGCTTCGTGCCTAAGGGGGAAATGGGGAGTTAATCTTCTGTCTTTCCAGTCGACTTCGGGCACCCTGCTCCAGTCGCTCAGCTTCGTGCCTATATAATGGGAGTGGTGATGAGTGGTGAGAAATAAGAGGGATAGGAGGGTATAATGTCTCATCTTGAATTGGAAACTGAGTAGATGGCGAAGAAACGAAAAAAAGAGGGAATTAGAAATCTGAAATCTTTGACGTGGCATGAGAAAATTTAAAAAACTCCTTGATATTTACTCAACATCAAATTACCTAGCAGATGCCTCCTGTGAGTTAGTGGTAATCTCAATAGCCAGCTGGACAGATTTCTGTAGGGAATCCCGGGTCCTCTGATCCACAGGTTCCACCGATTGGATATCCACGTTTGTGATAACAAGTCGGTTTGCGTTGAACCGGAAACTATCCTTCACCTTGAAATGACCGGATGCTGATGTCTGTATGTGTGGGGTTGGTCAGCAAGCAGCAACACGACATTAAACACAATACCAGGAACCGACCGAAACAATTAAATAATCAATAAGAATTCGTTATTTATGTCACGTGATTACTGATTGGTTATCAACCAATCAGGGACCAGTATTTCCTGATTCGGTCGGTACCTAAACATTACCCAGACATGGTGACACACACGGCTATCTGACAGAGAACACGCCTGCTTAAACATTTTAGCTTACAATTGCTGACCACACAAAGCTTGCACACACAAAAAGGATGAGGTAGCTACTAGCCGGCTGCCACACACAGCTACTTGCACTCATAAAAGTTCTTGCACATATCTACCTCGCAGGAAGTGTTTTATCTCTCGATCTCCTCCATGATTGACCGATCGACGGACACACGCCTACCTTCATGTTCTCGTCCAGACCAAAGACGGATGTTCTGATGATCCTAGCACTATTCCTGTGGAAATCGTCGAAGGGAACAGCTGCAACAGCTCCTCTGATCCTGGAAGCAAGGGCTTTACAGGCATCACCGACAAAGTCAGGTACTGCAAACAGGGCAGCGGAGGCAGCTGTATCTTTCTCGTCCGCAACCTGGTACGGGAGGGAACTTTATTAATCACCACTGACTCCACCCAACTCCCTTGACTACCTTGCTTCCGTCTTTAATTATTATAATAAGAGGATAGGACAGCTCTTCCATGAACTAAAATGTCCCAGAATAATAAGATTATTTTCTACTCTTCACTGAGAACTGAGAAGATCACAAACCTCGAAGTGCCAGTTGTATGAGAGCTGGAGGGAGAGCCGTGCGTGATCGGAGGTCTCGACGGTGATGATATCGGTCATGAAATCAGGTCCTGGGAGAGATGAGTGCGTGGTTAGGGGAGTGGGGCTGTTAGAAGAGTGGGGTGATTAGGAAATCGGAGTGGAAAAATATATCTGATCTCATGATATTGGTCAGTTAAACTCTAACAACATACCAAGAAGGAGACAGAGAGATCGGATAACAAACCCAGCAAAACCAAAGGGAGGCCTGTCCCTCTCGACCCACTTTACGAGATCAGGGGCCAACATGATCAGATCAGGCCCAAAGGCAACCCTGGTGTGGTGGGAGACAGTTAGAAGGGGGTGTTCCTGAAACGTGACAATGAAAAACAAGATGTTCGTGTGTGTGTCATGTAATTTGTGCTTTTCATCGCTTCTCTCTCCAGCATATTAAACCTTCGCATTCCTAAGATTAGTTCACAAAAGAACAAAAAAACACGCGGCTGTTATTATACTGCAATTCAACCTGACACACATAACACAGATACTCAAGAATAACTTTCCCAACTAACTGTAGCAACTAGAAATACACCCCTACCTGGCTTGCTTGGCCTTGTAATCATAGATCTGGGCAGCAGCGTTATGGGGCACTCGGTAGGTGATAACCTTGTGTTTAACTCGCCCCTTATTGTCCTTGTTGTGGGCCCGGGCGGTCCTGAAACGGGGCGTTAACAATTGGGGTTTTGGTACATTTGGTAATCACAAAACTCGAGAAGGTCTCAATCTCAGATCTCAGGAGCCGGGGCTGTATATTGGTTTATACCTGTCGGCAAGGGGGTCAATCTCAGCAGAGAGGAGCTTCTCAATCTGATCAGGAAGTTCCTTGTTCCACAACTCCTCATCTTGGTTCAGGATGTAGGTTTGTCCAACTATAGCTCGGACCTTTCCGCTCTTGATGTCCCTGACGTAGATTCCCTCATTCTCGTCCAGAGGGAAGGCCTTCCTCCTCTCGACAATCTCAATGTCCACGGAGGGGATGAACTCCGCTGGTCCACGGATCATCCACATGTTACCGGGCTGCCTCACCTTGCCCTGGTAATCGGGTAGGGAGGGTTAACAGCTGTTATATGGAGGGCGGGGACGTGTTGTAAACAGCTCCATATTGTGTTATTGGGAGCTGTCTGTTGTCATGGCAACAGTTACACTCAGTTTGAGAATGGAGCAATGGTGTGCTATAATACACCTAACGCCAAGTCCAAACCACAATGAATGTTCCGAAGACTCACCTCACTATCGGTATGAGCAAGGACAGCCTTTACAATAAGGGCCTCATCCTCCAGAAGAATATACACATCCTGGATACCACTCTCCAGCCTCTCACCGGGCTGTAAGAAAAAGCTCTTCTCGCCCTGTCAGAGATAGAATTGGATTAGAAATAGGAACTCTGCAGTTTCTGGAACAACTTAAAACATATAATTCTAAGTCATGAGCATATTTCTACCCGGAGGCTCATTGCCAATTCACTCGTGAGTATGGGAAATTGTATCTCATTCTAACCTTGACGAGTTTCCTCTGACCAAGTTTGTTCTTTCCATCCTCTCCCAGGGGGTCCAGGATAATACAATACTGTCGGTTAGTCAGGGTACTGATGTTGATTGGCGCCAACACGTTCTCGTATACATCGGGAATAAAGGCTTCCGATTCCTGCAGATAACAACTTTTTTAGTGAAAATGGCCAAATTTAGTTGATAATTAGCTACTTAACTGAATGTCACATAATTAGTAAATTAGCAACTACTTTACCTTGAGGGTAATCAGCCATTGTTCACCACTCTTCCTCTCAATTCCAAACCTATCCTTGAAGGACTGGAGGGCCTCAAGGTGGAGAGCAATGTTGTCTGTCAGGATGTATGCACTAATAGTTCCAACAACCTGCTCGTAGGCACCGGGCAGGTAGGCACCAGTCTCGAAAATGAGCCACTCCTCACCGCAAACTCGGTCCTTACCGACCTGATCCTGAGAGAGACAATAAGTTAGCTAGAATCGCCCAAAAAACCTGATCCTTAGAGAGGGGGATAGTGAGAAGGAGAGTGAGAGGGGGATTGATGGATCTATGTTCTATAAATATTATTTTATTCCTACACACCGGGGCCCGCTGCACTCAGGGAAGCAGCAGTAGGATAATGTGGGTGTACAAAGAGAGAAAATATGTTATTGCTATGGTAACCAACAGCCCAGTGTCCCGATCTCTGGAATATGAAGGAAAGATAAATGCAAAAATTCTGCAGCAAAATAAAATTCATGCAGCAAAATTTGTTACTTTCGTAACCCTCGCAGGGTCGCGCAATCTGACAAAGCAAAATGAGAAAATATTAGGGGACTGCAGCAGCTGCTGCGGCAGAAGATATTTCCTATACTTACACACAGAGCAGTGCTGCAGCAGTGTGTAACATATAGTGGGAGCGCTTAGATCATGCACGTGCAAAAATCGCGCGCCACCCGAAATTTAGGTTACTGTCACTCCTTTGCTTTGTATCAAATCACAAAATCACCCCAAGTTTTTTGTAGATCTCGACGAGATCTTTCGAAAACTTGAGGGTCATTTTTTGATTGGAGTTGAAATGAAGGAGCTATGACAATGCGCAAAAAGGGTGGCGCGCGACTTTTGGCGGCAAATGATCTAAGTAGAATTGGATTAGAAATAGGAACTCTGCAGTTTCTGGAACAACTTAAAACATATAATTCTAAGTCATGAGCATATTTCTACCCGGAGGCTCATTGCCAATTCACTCGTGAGTATGGGAAATTGTATCTCATTCTAACCTTGACGAGTTTCCTCTGACCAAGTTTGTTCTTTCCATCCTCTCCCAGGGGGTCCAGGATAATACAATACTGTCGGTTAGTCAGAGTACTGATGTTGATAGGCGCCAACACATTCTCGTATACATCGGGAATAAAGGCTTCCGATTCCTGCAGATAACAACTTTTTTAGTGAAATTGGACCGAATTTAGGTAATACATAATTCGCTAATTAAACGTGACAATGTCACGGTGACATAATTAGTAAATTAGCAACTACTTTACCTTGAGGGTAATGAGCCATTGTTCACCACTCTTCCTCTCAACTCCGAACCGATCCTTGAAGGACTGGAGGGCCTCAAGGTGGAGAGCAATGTTGTCTGTCAGGATGTATGCACTAATAGTTCCAACAACCTGCTCGTAGGCACCGGGCAGGTAGGCACCAGTCTCGAAAATGAGCCACTCCTCACCGCAAACTCGGTCCTTACCGACCTGATCCTGAGAGAGAGGGAGTGTGAGAGAGAGAGAAATATATATATAGAGAGAGAGAGAGAGAGAAAGAGAGAGAGAGAGAGAGAGAGAGAGAGAGAGAGGGGGGCAGGGGGCTGATGGATTTATTATTGTTTTTATGTTTGGAGGAGAATCTTATTTATTCCTACACACCGGGGCCCGCTGCTGCACTCGGAGAAGCAGCAGGATATAATATGGGTGTACAAAGGAGAAAATTGTTATTGTTAAAGGGGTTGCTATGGTAACCAGCAGGCGGATGGGACATGGGACTAACGGGAGTTCTTGTATCTATGGCAGCAGCAAGCTTTCTTTCTCTCTATACCTTGCATGCCTTTAGAGCCCGGAGTCGGAGGGCCTCGTTGGGTTTGATAATACTGGCCCTGATTGTCTCCACAATTTCAACGTTCTTGTGAGGGATATAGGTACCTGGAGAGAGATGGAGATGTTTAGGGAGAGATATCGATTGGATGTTTAGGGAAACGATCACATGAATATGATCATCACATCGGTCTAAATTGATTATCAATTATGATTTACGGGATCGGAGCAGTGAGCATGTCTGTCTGTCTGTCAGTTTAGTGTAACTGTACATAAAGACGGGTTTTATTTGGCCGGGGCCGGTATAAACTTTTTTAGCCTTGTTGTTTTCGCCTTTATTATGTTATTGAGTTAGCGGGAATAGGCCGTAACAACACGCTTTGTTGTGAGTGTAACGTGATGGTTTGGCTGACTGGTGTATGGTGAAAAACTCAAAACTATAGATTGTGAATGACAAACAATAACTGTGTTTTACTTTCAGAAAGCTAGGTTGATGTTATAAAAACGACTAAAGAGACCACTCATGTGTTTGTTTCAAGTCTTTATGAGTGTTATTTCAAGTCTTTATTTGTTTCGAGTCTGCAGGTGTGTGTGTGTTTGTTTCGAGTTTTTATGTGTGTGTTGCGGCTATATAATGTACACAGCGCGGTGCACGATAAAGTACAAAGTTTCCTATTTTGTGCACGCTTTCATGAGAAAGAACAAAAGATGCTTCATGCTAGAAGCTGTGAAGGTGGGATCTGGAGGACGCAGGTGAACTTTTATTCTTGAAGACAGTGGTCAGGCCTGATGACGAGGGAGAGAGAGAGAGGGAGAGAGAGAGAGAGAGGGAGAGAGAGAGGGAAAAAAAGTTAAGTAAGACGAGAAGGGAGAAGTGATCTAATGCCTCAGGTATGATCTAATGCTAGTGAGATACATGGAACAGAAGTGAGATTTTAGAGAAGCATGATAGAGAAACTCATAACTGAGAGAGAGCATCGAGAAACGAGAGAGTGCATAGGAGGTAAGAGGGTGACAAATTCATGATATTATGAGAGACCATGTCCAACAGTGAACAGTGATGTAATGCCAAGTAGAACAAGTAGCTTTACATCTTTGAAGTTGGATTATATGGTACAATTATACCAAACAGTACTGCTACAGATTCATAACAGACCAACAGACAAACGATCAAAAACACCTGAGTCGAGTCGTGACGAACAAACAAATCATCTGACAACCAGCACTCACTAACCAGGTCCGGCGAATAGCCACTCATCGTGAGCGAACCTCTGGACTCCCTCGGCATCAGTAAAGTCAGTGATAGCACGGAGTCTGAGAGCGGTGTTTGTTGTAACAGCCCTGAGTTTGGTGACCTTGACATCCATAGACTCCCCGGGGTACAGAGGGAAGGGCTGCTGGTGGAGTCGCACCTCCAGATCGGCATGGTTCAGTTGGACCTAATGCAGGGGGCGGAGTATTAGGGAGGGGATGAGGTGAGGCGGTTAGGGTGGATATGGTGTGGTGGTATTAGGAAGGGATGGGAGGAAGGGAAGGGAATGTACATTTGCAGATCTTGAGTGTTGTTCTTGTGAATAGTAATGAAATGTACACAGTATACAGTATAGCTTAGGATAATGAGAAGTGATATGGTACCAAAAGTAAGAGAATGGGGAAGCTTGATCCCAGAAGAGAGAACTTCTCTTTCGTTGGAACCGACTGTAGAGTGAAGAGAGTGAGAGCAATTGGAGCATGCAAGGAGCAGCATATATTATTCCGTTGTAAGACATGTAGGAAGTGACTCTTCCGTCACCAATTATTTCTTTCGCTTGGGTCCAAGCTTTTGGGCATTTCTACGTTCCTAATACTCTCTTTTTCTTTCCTCTCCCTTCTTTCCACAGGAAGCAACAATAAATAGTGCATGTGGCATTTAGCCACCACTAGGTTAATAACAAGTAGGCCACCTGACTTCGTGCTATACACATCTAATTAAGATTCTACTCCAGGGTAAACAGATCCATGATTTGTCATTAGCATGAACTTGTACATTGTTCGTGGGGTAGTCTGAATAATTGAAGTGTGTAAAGTGTATACTCCGAGACCAATTATTCAGTAACTAGATAATTTGTCAGTACACAAATTAGTAATTGGTTGAACATGTTTGGGTATCTCTACATCGTTGGTGTGAGTACCATTACAGTTTACACTGAACGCAGCATAAGTGAGGGAGTGTGGGGGAGCTTGTAAATGTGTGTACATATATCGAATGTCCAAGTGAATTTATCGAATGAGTAGAGAGGAAAGGAAAAGAAAGAGGGAACGAGGGAAAGGGTTATCTCCCACCACCGTCATTTACCTGACCATAGTTATCGAATTTAGCTCCACCCTTATCATCCCTCATAACGGGGTTAGCAACCACGCAGTAGTGGTTAGGAGGGATGATTATCATCCTGGTTGGTCCCTCAACCACCTTCTCATTGTCCTGAGGATGGATTGTTTTATGAAGGAGCACCTCAACAGAGAGATATGTTTTATAGAGATGCAGCGTTCATCTCTGGTTGGACGTTGTTTATCTATTGGTGCGAGGGAGTCTAAGTCAATATGACTCTAGCTTCCTGTTAGCGAGGGCTAGAATAACACGCACAGTAATTCGTGTGCGGCTATCAGCTATGTGTTAAATCACTTGGTATCGAAGACACCTCACACGGGCGACCTTCGCGCGCGCTGGCAAGGGGTTACTTCGTTACCAATTAAATCACCAACCAGAAAGATCCAAAAGCACTAAGGACATCGGCCATAAAACGACCCTGATTCGACCAAATTAACTATTCTACCTATACTATTCTATGACCTATCAATGTACCTGTCGGACGAATGTGTCCGGTCCAATGGTGGTCTTGGTGACATTGGTCTTCAAGTCCAGGACATGAATGTAGAAATGAGGAGGAATTCGGATGACGGTGTCATCACCTTTGGGGCTTTCCCTTCGACCGGACATCCTGAACACTATACAGAAAGGGGGGCTTATAAGTTATAAGTAGGCTGCAGTTCTAATTAGCACATCAATGACACATTTTAACCAAAGGTGTGATAGAAAAAAGTTTAAAAACATTATCAAAATCAGGTAAAAGTGAACTTAAAAGAGAGTTAAAAGAGCAAACTGCAATAATTTAGTAATGTGTAAAAAGTAATCTGGACCAAAAGGGATAATATCTGATCCGATGAGTTATTGATCCCGTTTCTTTATTTCAGCAATTGTTGTACCACTTTTCCCCATAAATGTTGCCTCCGCAGCATGGAATTCGATCACAACTCGATTCTCACTAATACCAAGATTCTTCTTGAAGAACGTTGAAAAGCCCTTTGAATACTTTTCGGTATCATTGCCAGTCATACCAATCGAGGTGAACCTGGAGAAGGGGGATCTCCAAATATGTACCCCTTAAATTTTAACAAAATAATGATCACTTTTTGCTTTGTACCAAAAGACAATTAGATTACCTAACGTGAGCAAGGGGGTCGTCGGAACCAACATAGTACATTTCCAACTCGTTCTTGTGAGTTACAACTACCCCCTAGAGGTATGATAGTTAATACAAACTACTCATTTTGACCCCCAAACTAATACTTTTAACTTTCTTACTTCAGCAGGTTTATGAGTCATCTCAGAGACCAGTACAGTAATTCCTTTCGCAAGTTCAAGCCCCAGTTTTCGAGTGAGATTCGTTGTAACTTGGACAACAGGCATTTCAAAAGCTACTAAATAAGTTATTGATAAATAACTAGCTCTATTTGATGTCAGGATACACTGAATCATGTGTGAATCCCGATACCCGGGCAGCCCCAAGATGAAAATTCCAGGCATGAAAAAAAAATCGGGACACCGGGACCAACAGGCAGGTGGGACATGGGACTAACGGGGAGTTCTTGTATCTATGGCAACAGCAAGCTCTTTCTCATACCTTGCATGCCTTTAGGGCCCTGAGTCGGAGGGCCTCGTTGGGTTTGATGATACTGGCCCTGATGGTCTCCACAATTTCAACATTCTTGTGAGGGATATAGGTACCTGGAGAGAGAGGGAGATGTTTAGGGAAACGATCACATAAATATGATTGATATTGGTCTAGATTGATTATTAATTAGAAGTTACAGGAGCGGTGAGCCTGTCTGTCTGTTCAGTGTAACATAAAGACGGGTTTTATTTGGCCGGGGATGGCGGTATAAACTTTTTTAGCCTTGCTGTTTTCGCCTTATAATGTTATTGAGTTAGCGGGAATAGGCCGAAACAACACGCTTTGTTGTGAGTGTAACGTGATGGTTTGTTGTGATTGTAACGTGATGGTTTGGCTGACTGGTGTATGGTGGAAAACTCAAAACTATAGATTGTGAATGACAAACAATAACTGTGTTTTACTTTCAGAAAGCTAGGTTGATGTTATAAAAAACGACTAAAGAGACCACTCATGTGTGTTTGTTTCAAGTTTTTATTTGTTTCGAGTCTGCAGGTGTGTGTGTGTGTGTTTGTTTCGAGTTTTTATGTGTGTGTTGCGGCTATATAATGTACACAGCGCGGTGCACGATAAAGTACAAAGTTTCCTATTTTGTGCACGCTATCATGAGAAAGAACAAAAGATGCTTCATGCTGTGAAGGTGAGATCTGGAGCGCAGGTGACTGGTGAACTTTTATATCAGGCCTGATGATGAGGGAGAGGGAGGGAGAGAGAAAGAAAGTCAGGGAGAAAGAGGGTGAAAAAGTGAAGGTAAGGAGAGAAGGGAGAAGTGATCTAATGCCTTAGGTATGATCTAATGCTAGTGAGATACATGGAACAAAGAAGTGAGATTTAGAGAAGCATGATAGAGAGACTCAGAACTGAGAGAACATCGAGAAACGAGAGAGTGCCATTTGAGGTAAAAGGGTGAGAAATTCATGGAATTATGAGAGACCATGTCCAACAGTGATGTAATGCCAGGTAGAACAGGTAGCTTTACATCTTTGAAGTTGATTTATATGCTACAATTATGCCAAATAATACAGATTCACGACAAACAAACAAACAAACCAGCAACCACCTGACAACCAACCCAATCACTAACCTGGTCCGGCGAATAGCCACTCATCGTGAGCGAACCTCTGGACTCCCTCTGCATCAGTAAAGTCAGTGATAGCACGGAGCCTTAGAGCGGTGTTTGTAGTGACGGCCCTGAGTTTGGTGACCTTGACATCCATGGACTCCCCGGGGTACAGAGGGAAGGGCTGCTGGTGGAGTCGCACCTCCAGATCGGCATGGTTCAGTTGGACCTGTGCAGGGGTAGTTAGAGTATTAGGGTATTAGGGAGGGCATGAGGTGAGGCGGTTAGAGTATTATTATTATGGTGGATAGAGAGGAAAGGGAATGTACATTTGCAGATCTTGAGTGTTGTTCTTGTGAATAGTAATGAAATATACACCGTATACATTATAGCTTTGGAAAATGAGAGACGATCTGCTACCAAAGCTTAGAGAATGGGGGACTAGGGAGCTTGATCTAGAAGAGAGAGAGAGAACTTCTCTTTCGTAGTAACCGACTACAGATAGTGAGAGCAAGGAGCATGCAAGGAGCAGCATATATTATTCAGTTGTAAGACATGTAGGAAGTTGCTCTTCCGTCACCAATTATCTCTTTCACTTGGCTCCAAGTTTTGGGCATTTTCTACGTTCCTAATACTCTTTCTTTCTCTCCCTTCTTTCCACAGGAAGCAACAATAAATACTGCATGTAGCTGCATGTGGCATTTAGGCACCACTAGGTTAACACAAGTAGGCCACCTGACTTCGTGCTATACACATCTCGCAATGTTAAGATTCTACTCCAGGGTAAACAGATCCATGATTTGTCATTAGCATGAGCTTGTACATTGTTCGTGGGGTAGTCTGAATAATTGAAGTGTGTAAAATGTACAAACACTGAGAGTTGAGACCAATTATTAAATATTATCCAGTAACTAGATAATTGGTCAGTAGTACACAAATTAGTAATTGGTTGAACATGTTTGGGAATTCACATGCAGTCTTGGTGTGAGCACCATTACCCAGAACACAGTGAGGGAGAGTGTGAGGGAGCTTGTAAATGTGTGTACCTACATATCGAATGTCCAAGTGAATTTATCGAATGAGTAGAGAGGAAAGAAAAAGGAAGACAGAACGAGGGAGAGGGTTATCTCCCACCACGCCATCATTTACCTGGCCATAGTTATCGAATTTAGCTCCACCCTTATCATCCCTCATAACGGGGTTAGCAACCACGCAGTAGTGGTTAGGAGGGATGATGATCATCCGGGTTGGTCCCTCAACCACCTTCTCATTGTCCTGAGGATGGAATGTTTTATGAAGGAGCACCTCGACAGAGAGAGAGAGATATGATTTATAGAGATGGCGTTCATCTCTGGTTGGACGTTGTTTATCTATTGGTGCGAGGGAGTCTAAGTCAATATGACTCCAGCTTCCTGTTAGCGAGGGCTAGAATAACACGCACAGTAAATCGTGTGCGGCTATGTGTTAAATCACCAACCAGAAAGATCCAAAAGCACTAAGGACATCGGCCATAAAACGACCCTGATTCGACCAAATTAACTATACTACCTATACTATTCTATGACCTATCAATGTACCTGTCGGACGAATGTGTCCGGTCCAATGGTGGTCTTGGTGACATTGGTCTTCAAGTCCAGGACATGAATGTAGAAATGAGGAGGAATTCGGATAACCGTGTCATCACCTTTGGGGCTTTCCCTTCGACCGGACATCCTGAACACTATACAGAAAGGGGGGCTTATAAGTATTATAAGTAGGCTGCAGTTCTAATTAGCACATCAATGACACATTTTAACCAAAGGTGTGATAGAAAAAAGTTTAAAAACATTATCAAAATCAGGTAAAAGTGAACTTAAAGGGAGTTAAAAGAGCAAACTGCAATAATTTAGTAATGTGTAAAAAGTAATCTGGACCAAAAGGGATAATATCTGATCCGATGAGTTATTGATCCCGTTTCTTTATTTCAGCAATTGTTGTACCACTTTTCCCCATAAATGTTGCCTCCGCAGCATGAAACTCGATCACAACTCGATCCTCACTAATACCAAGATTCTTCTTGAAGAAAGTTGAAAAGCCCTTTGAATACTTTTCGGTGTCATTGCCAGTCATACCAATCGAGGTGAACCTGGAGAAGGGGGATCTCCAAATATGTACCCCTTAAATTTTAACAAAATAATGATCACTTTTTGCTTTGTACCAAAAGACAATTAGATTACCTAACGTGAGCAAGGGGGTCGTCGGAACCAACATAGTACATTTCCAACTCGTTCTTGTGAGTTACAACTACCCCCTAGAGGTATGATAGTTAATACAAACTACTCATTATGACCCCCAAACGAATACTTTCAACTTTCTTACTTCAGCAGGTTTTTGATTCATCTCAGAGACCAGTACAGTAATTCCTTTCGCAAGTTCAAGCCCCAGTTTTCGAGTGAGATTCGTTGTAACTTGGACAACAGGCATTTCAAAAGCTACTAAATAAGTTATTGATAAATAACTAGCTCTATTTGATGTCAGGATACACTGAATCATGTGTGAATCCCGATACCCGGGCAGCTGCAAGAAAACTGCTTCAGAGTTCAAAAACTTGAAACAGAAAAATGGTCGAAACATTGGCGAACGCTGCTAGCCCCCCGTTCTGCGTTCTGCGTCACGCGCACAGGGATAAGGCAGCGCTTTTCAAGTCGAAACACAAAATTGAGAAACTGAAGTTTTATTTGAATTTTGAAAATCTACAGATTGACGCGCGGCGCGGCTTTAGCCAAAGCCCTAAAATGGATTTGCGCGTGCGAATTTTGGAACAAATAAGAGCGGTATTTTACAAATATTAACATCTCAACTTAAAATATACACTGAATGCTATAGATATTATAAATATATACACATCTGTACAAGTCTTCTGCCCACACACACTTTAACTGTTATGTACATTTGTATCGAGGACGAGACTTTCGGATTAGATTCTCTACTCAATCTCATTCTGATTCTGATCTTCTGAGACTTAAAAAACACTTCTCACTCTTAGGTTCCACAGTTCTCACAAACAGTGACCTATTTAGGCCATGTTGTAGGCACCCAAAATTTAACCTCTCTCAGCTTGATATTGCTTCAGGGCGGCCAGGAAAACACCTCGGGATTGCTCAAGGAGGCCCTTGTATTTCTGGAGATCTGACTTTCTATCCTCTCCCACTGCATCCAGATGAGACTTCAACACCTGAACTTCATCCTCTAGAATATCAATCCTGAAATTATGTCATAGGATGAGGGGATAGAGAAACATTTGATGGTTTGGGATGGGGTAGGGCCAGGATATCCGGTAACAAGTTGCATGAAAACATCCCATGCGATATTCCATTGATGTACTTATTGAGTAACTCAACAATGATTTATATAGTATCTTACCTTGATTCATCAGGAGGGTAATTGATGGTTGCTTTCTGGTTACATCCATCACATCTTGGTAAGATAATATAAGATATGGGATACACGTATCTGTCAGTCTTTTATCTGGCTTCTTTTGCTATAACAGCTATTAGCATGCCTGTCCAGTGTCCAGTCAATCTCTCATATTATATATCTATGCCGGATTGCCCCTTGATGTAACAGTCAATCCTCACTCGTCATTTCTTTCCACCCCAAAAGACAATTAGATTACCTAACGTGAGCAAGAGGGTCGTCGGAACCATCATAGTACATTTCCAGCTCGTTTTTGTGAGTTACAACTACCCCCTAGAGGTATGATAGTTAATACAAACTACTCATTATGACCCCCAAACGAATACTTTCAACTTTCTTACTTCAGCAGGTTTTTGATTCATCTCAGAGACCAGTACAGTAATTCCTTTCGCAAGTTCAAGCCCCAGTTTTCGAGTGAGATTCGTTGTAACTTGGACAACAGGCATTTCGAAATCTACTAAATAAGTTAATGATCAATAACTAGCTTTATTTGATGTCAGGATACACTGAAACATGTGTGAATCCCGATACCCGGGCAGCTGCAAGAAAACTGCTTCAGAGTTCAAAAACTTGAAACAGAAAAATGGTCGAAACATTGGCGAACGCTGCTAGCCCCCCGTTCTGCGTTCTGCGTCACGCGCACAGGGATAAGGCAGCGCTTTTCAAGTCGAAACACAAAATTGAGAAACTGAAGTTTTATTTGAATTTTGAAAATCTACAGATTGACGCGCGGCGCGGCTTTAGCCAAAGCCCTAAAATGGATTTGCGCGTGCGAATTTTGGAACAAATAAGAGCGGTATTTTACAAATATTAACATCTCAACTTAAAATATACACTGAATGCTATAGATATTATAAATATATACACATCTGTACAAGTCTTCTGCCCACACACACTTTAACTGTTATGTACATTTGTATCGAGGACGAGACTTTCGGATTAGATTCTCTACTCAATCTCATTCTGATTCTGATCTTCTGAGACTTAAAAAACACTTCTCACTCTTAGGTTCCACAGTTCTCACAAACAGTGACCTATTTAGGCCATGTTGTAGGCACCCAAAATTTAACCTCTCTCAGCTTGATATTGCTTCAGGGCGGCCAGGAAAACACCTCGGGATTGCTCAAGGAGGCCCTTGTATTTCTGGAGATCTGACTTTCTATCCTCTCCCACTGCATCCAGATGAGACAAGTTGTGGACTTGAAGTAGGAGATCTTATAGTTAGGACTTTAATACAGTGGGGAAATAGGGACATTAGATGGATTGGTATTGGAGTAGGGGCCAAGATTTCTGGTAACAAGTTACATGGAAACCATCCCACCCTATATTCCATCCAATGTGTTGAGTAACACAATGATACCTTGATTCATCAGGAGGGTAGTTGATGGTTGCTTTCTGGTTACATCCATCACATCTTGGTAATTTCTTACTCTGCGGAAATTATAATTTGAGATTTAAGTAATTGGTACGATATTATGTAGGTATATCCACAATGGCCCGGCCGTACTAGAAAAATTCCAGATCCCTACTACAATTAAAGGATGATATCTTACCCTGAGATTCTCCACAATTTTCTCCAGTTCAACGACTTGTCTATTTGATCTCAACATACACATATCCTTCTCTGTCATATCATTCTCTAACGTGTTTATCCTAGGAGATGAAATGGGTGAACAACAAAAACCCAAAAATAAAGAAAATGTACTGAAATGCTCTGAACGATTTTTTGTACGAAATGAGAAAATGATGAAGCCAGTACTCTGACAGGAAACCACGCCAATCTTACCTGTTATTAAGCATCTCCGTCAACTCAAACAGTCTCTCTTTTTCCACCTCCGTGGCCTTTAGGAGGTACCTTACATCAAATCCAGCTGGCTGCCCATTTCCACCGTGCCCTATTTCGGGTGCTGATCGAGGTTGGGAACCGGGCCGAGCTCGCATCTGGTTTTGGAGAGTCAGTGTTACTGATAAATATATCCACAGTGATATATTCATTTCAAATATAATATCGACTTACAGAAATTTCCCGATTTCTTGTTATTTCTTCCTCCAGCTGAGTTACACGTTGAGTCCGCTGATCAAGGTAGTTCTTTAGTCTCTCAACCTCTGCTATTAGTTCTGCCTCCCGAGAGGGGGTCTCAGTTTGTCCACTTTCGGCTGCTGCTTCCTATAGAGATCACATTTTAGTTGGCACAAACAATTGTGATAAAATTGAAAGGAATTCGTCGTTTCAGAAGTTACACAATAACTTCGTGTCGTACCCGCTGCTCAAGAAGTTGGTTAATCAGGGCATCATCGTTCCGTCCCTTGTCCACTAGAGCTGCAAACTGTGATCTGAGACTTTTTATTTCTCCGCTAAGAGTTGAGTTCCGGGCCTTAACTGCATCATAATTCTTCTTGGACGTAGCTACTTCACCCTTTAGTTGTTCAACTTCTTTTTTCAGTTCCTATGGGACGGAAAGAAGTTGGTTGGTTTTGCCTGGCTCAAATGGTACCGTACTATCCGACTGTCGACTGAGATGATATTGATAACTCAATGAAATATTAAATTCCTGAAATAATGTTACCTGTAACTGTTGTTTCCTGTTATTTTCCAGCGTCTTGATATCTCTCTGCCGTTGTTTCTCCATCCTATTTACAGGACCCGATTCCTCGGTTTTTATAGCGTGGAGTTTGCTTTGTAATACTGATATCTGTTCTGCTCTACCACGCCACGAGTTCGGTGCTGCCAGAATGGATTGTACCGTTGTACCCTCTCCCACCTCTCTTTGCAGCAACTGATCAAGGGATAGAGTGTTGAGTAATTCAACAAGGACGGATTATTAGGGCCTAGGGAAAGCTCTCCCTATGTATTTGAATGATCTGGACTAGCTGAATTCATACCTTCGTTAAAAGCTTGTTTTCCTGTTTCATAGCGTCTGCTTGGTGCGATGTTTCGGTTAGGTTTTTAGTCATCGTAGCCAACCTTTCTCGCATCTGTTTCTCTTTGTCCTCTGCCGAGGGTGTGCCCTATGGAAGTGGAAGTGTTACTTCAACATGAAATAAAATACTTGTTTCATGTTATATGAAATCAAATGTGTGTTTGTTTGCTTGTTCAGTGGAAGTTACACTTCTAGTCCGGCGCGCAGTTAGACACTGCTGACAGTAGACACGTGCTATAGATGTGTCTTGGCGCGCTACAACTCACACACACACTCTTACCCGGGACGAGGCAGTTTCGGTATCACGCTGCTTTTTAGCCTGAACAGCGCTCTTCAGCTTCCTCTGAACTTCCTGATTGCTGTTGAAGTTGTTGATCTTGCTGGACAACTTTTTAGCGTTGTCTCTCTCCTTCTCTAGCTGACTGACAAGATCTCTGTTTTTCTTGGAGAGTTCGACGATTCGTTGTATCGCCTTGTCACTTCCCAGCCCCCCACCTAAGGCGAACAGTCTGGTTAAATCCGGGTTAAATTTAATTAAATAATTTCGCTATTTTAATTGCAATAAACTAATTAATTTAGTACCTCCAGTAGCGACTTTTAACTCATCCATATCATTTTTCAGCTTGAACAAATCATTTTCCCGCGTTCTCAAGAGACCCCTCAACCTCTGATTCTCTTCTGATAACTCCGAATTCTTCTCTTCCAGAGATTCAGCATTGTACGACAGGAACGCTATCTTCTCCTTCGTTTCTTCGTCATCTAGACAGGTACCAAATGACAGGTTGAGGGAGTCTACTGGAGATGTGACGGAGGGAGGTGGGGATGGTTCCTTGGTTCGTCTTGCAAGCAACCTCGCTAAATGGGGATCCTCTGTCATACCTAGAATAGGGGATATATATCTGTTGATGTGTATCCAACTAGATTCAGTCAAGAAAAACACGTTCTCTATGTATATCAACTTTTGCTTCACATCTTTATTATTAAGACATTGTAACTAAAAATAATGAAAAACTTATTAGGAAGCGTTCCTCTCTCTCACATTAGGAAGAACAAAAACAAAGTCACTAATCACTGGTCAAATATCATAATTAGGTAATTCATGGTTAAATTCCTGATCATGATTATTGGAATCTATGGCATTGATAAACACATCCGTTAGAATATCCATGTTGTGATGATCTCGAGATTTCTGTGGGGATTCCGCCGGAGAGGCGTAGTGGCGTATCCAGGCGTAAAAGGCCCCACAGGCGTGGGAGTCAGGGTTTGTAATCGCGATTGGTTCATTACAGTACAACATGCTTGGTACACTAGGGTAACTACTCCAAGGCTGGAGGACCACTCGGTGTTGGAGGAGTCGTTGATCACCTAACACATCAACCACAGACGCCTCGGTATCGCCCTTAGGTAGGAGCTTGTAGGAGTAGTACTTTTCAGATCGCCGTTGTGAGTGTTTGAGCTGGTTTAACCGCTTTTTACCCATGTGAATCTGCTCCTCTAGTTCGTCCAGTCGCTCTCTCACACTTGCAATGGCTCCAGAGTTCTCTCTGCTGGTCTCGTGCCGTAACCTCTCCAACAGCCCTTCTTTCTCGAACTGACACTTATTGACAGATTCCTCCACCCGCTGAATATCAGCAAGGCGTTTTTCACGTCTCTTGTTTGCCAGATCAAAGTTTGCCCTTCCCATCGGTCGGTCCTGGTCGGTTCTTGGCGCTGATTTAGATGTGCTGAAACCCCGTTTGAATTTGTATTTTCCTCCCCGGAGGTTTGCTTCCTTGGCCTTGGCCAACAAATCTTCTCTCCGTGCAAGAAGGGTAAGATCACGGAGAGCAAGTTCTGCTGCACAAGAGTTGATACAGATTTGGTATTTGTTGAGTGGGGCAGATTTATATATGGCAGAAAGTTCAGCCACTAATCGAACCTGTTCATCATCCGATCTTTCATCAGTAAGCTCATCAAATACATCAGAATCAGGAAGCTTCACTTCAGCGTAGTGGGCCTTGGTTCGGCGCCGTCTGGGCAGTTTTGCCACCATATCCCCAGTCCCAGAGCTAACGTAGTCAGGGTTACCGGCGAATGCGACCTCGCTCTTTGAGGGTAAATTAGGCATCTCAAAAGTAGGAGATGTACCAAACTTCACCTTCAGTGTCTCAATCAACCGGATGACATGAAATGGTTTACTATCCATACCGACAGATTTGAGTAGAGCCCCAAAAGTATCCATATCAAGCTCAGATATTTGTTTGGCGTCGTCAGCGCCATTTTCCAGGAAAGCGTTTTTGTAGGAGAGGAGCTTGGCTCCTTTTAAGATGATATCCAACGTTATCTCCACCCCTGCCATGACAGCAGCATGCACAACTTA
>AVPN01000603.1:18183-42979 GCA_000695325.1 Pleurobrachia bachei
TCCGTCTAGACGGATACCGTCTGGACGCCGTCTAGACGGCGTTGCGACGCCGTCTAGACGCCGTCTCCCGCAAATGCGGATTTTCCCTTTCACGGGAGTCTTTACCAAGTATTAATCCGTCACAATTTCATATTCCATATTTCCACCTACTCCAGCTCCCCTACTCTCAAATAGTATCCTTTGTGTTACACCTGCCACTATATTTCAGTAGTATTGTGTGTGATATAATCTGCGTAAAAACTCTGAGTACATGGTAAATGGTAACTATGCATGAGAGATAGAGTTATAAATAGTTTAGAGAGATACAGAGCTCCGATCGCTTGAGCAAGATGAGGAGAGGATTATTTTAGGTTGTTAAACTTATATGCACTCCAAGCGGATCATCTCTAACTCTCTATCCCTCCCTTCCCATCTCTCCTTCTCCATCCATTTCTAAAATAATTTGTAAAACCCTGATCTCCTGCAGTATACCTTCCAGAGAAGCATTATAATTTTAATAAACCCCGTGTCCCTTTGTATGTAGCTAGATTCAGATCTTTATACTTTACCTAGACATTTCCAGCTTTGTTGATTGCATACTATTTGTAACAATTATAGTACCGACTCGCTTAATCTGCCCAACCCTCATAGACCTCGGGTTGTAAAGAATCTCTACCATTCATACTAGCTACATGACCATGTATATTCCTAGCTCTAGTAGCTCCTAGGTTACTGCATGGCTGAACAGTATTATGAGCTGAAGGATAGGAAGCCAACACCTAAATCAGACCTGGCCGTGGACGACTATACTTTAGAAACAACAGGTTACACACTGCACAGAGCTTCTCACATCTCACGTTCACATCTCTTAGAACAAGTTTCAGATTGAACTGAAAAACGGATGTTATAAAACTGAAAAACTGATGTGCTAATTTAGTTCTGACCCTTTTCTTACATCCCTGCAGAACAGGGATCACTAGACCCGATAATAGACAGTGGGGCAACATCATCAGTGATACAAGTACAATCTAACAACTCAACTACTATAGACACACCATGGACCGGGACCCCGGAATCAGATTCCAGCCCCTCCGACACCTCCAGTACATCCTCAGGTTGATAATGAAATTCCCCCTCTGCGCTAGCTTACTATATGCAATAATAGGAGTAACTTTGTAACCACCTCCTCAGGAGAAGAGGATCAAGGGGACACAATACCACCAATTGGGCCAATTAGAAAGCGTGTCATGTCTGATGTTACTAAGATTACCCCCGCTACGTCAAGGTGGAACTCAGCATTTGTTGAAGTACAGAATAATCTCAAAAAGAAGAGGAATGCAAGTTTCTCAGGGGTAGTTAATTCTCAGGTACAGGCTCAGTACCACGTGGCGAGCAAGTTGTATCATACGAAGAGGAAGCTGTTGAGACTAAAGGATTTCCACCTTGATGCACGTGCTATGCGGGATGTCGAGAAGTTCCTTGAGAGACCAGTTGCATTATTCAAGGTGATTTAATGATTTTACAGCTTTTTTTATCGGGTCAACATTTAGAATGAGCATGGAAAACAATGAAAATTCAAATATTCAAACACTCATTCAAGAGCTAATTGGTCCTTTATAGTTTAGGAGGGCTACCTTATCCCGCACAATTACAACTCGAACCCTCTTCATCTCTCCGTCTACCCAAACCATGCATTCTACACCTCTAAATACCCTTCCGTTCTCCCCTTGCCAGGCTCGTCACACTCTAGTCTCTAACCCTCATCTCCCCTGCCAGGTTCGACACACCCTATGGGAGGACATAGCCCAAGAAATGATATGCAGGCTGTGTACGGACAAACCGGATGCCAACCTTGACGTGGACCTGATAATGAAGTCTCTGATCAGCAACGACGCAGATTATGTTATCCCAGAATGTATCCAGGGAATTACCGAGACAACAAAGGGCCCAGTCACAGAGCAGAGCTTTATTGTGGTAATTGGTCAAGTCAATACTGTCAGTGAGAATCACGTTGCAATGGCACTACTAGACCAACCGTTTAACTTTGGAAAGGGAGCCGAGGAAATCAGGTTCATTTGTCTTGTCCTCTGTCCAAGCAGGACTAAACACACAAAGTCGGCCGTACAGGTGGCCAGGACTTATGCCACACTCCTGGCGGATGAGCGACTCCGACACAACCTTCTTAACACCCACTCTCCCGCGGAATTTGCTCAAGAGTTCGAAGTTGAATGTACACGGGTACACCGGGTACACCAGATTCGAAGGAGGGAGCTCACTACCAAGACGGAAAAGAGCGAAAAGGGTAGCCCGGTTCAGGAGGATCCCTGGTTCCCTGGTAGAGACCTGGGTAGGAACATAAAGAACAGAGCTAAGCACTACATAAGTGATTTCACCCACTTTAAAGATCGGAAAAGCATCCCTAAAATCATCTCATCCACTCTCTTCCTCTACTTCTCGCTCCTCCTACCCGGGATAGCATTCGGTGTACTTGACTATAAGAACACAGGCGGCTATATAGACGCACGGAAAGTTGTTATTTCCCAGGGGTTTAGCAGTATCGCATGGGCCATCCTGTCTGGTCAGCCGCTTGTGGTTGTTCGGACGACGATCCCCATGGTAATCTACACTAAGATCATCTACACGGTGAGTCTCAACTGGGAGGAGAACGGGAGCTTCTTTCCTACCTTCTATGCCATGGTGGGAATTGTGAACTCTCTCTTTCTGATTCTATACGGGGTTACAGGGGCTAGCAAAATCATGATCTACTGCTCTAGATCGACAGAGGAAATTGTAGGAATGTTCATTTCCATCGCATTCCTTGTTGATTCATGCAAGTTCATCAAAACAGAGTTCGATACGTTCTACTGTTTTGCACATGTCAACACTACGCGGACAGTGGAAGAGTTAGCCCTGTGTGATCCCCAGAAACCACTTCTAGCCCTTCTCCTAATCCTAATAACCGTCTACGTGGGTGTCCAGATCTTCAACTTCAAGTACAGCCCTTATCTTAACGCTGATAAAAGAGTTCTGGTGGCCGACTATGCTTTAGTTGTTGCTGTTATCGCATCAACCGCTCTAGGAAGCTACGTGTTTAAAGAAATACATTTGGAAACGTTCAAAGTTGCAGCGGATGCTACTTTGTTCAAATTTGTGGATTTCAAAGCCCCTTCTACAGTGGCAGTCTTCTCTTCAATCGGTCTTGGTTTTGTGATGTCCATTCTGATCTTCATGGAAGGTAACATATCGGAGAGTGTTGTCAATAACCCCGCTAACAAACTCCGGAAAGGGTCAGCGTTCCATCTGGATATGTTTGTAACTGGTCTGATTAACGCTGTTCTGTCCCTGTTCTGTCTTCCCTGGGTTCACGGTTCCCTACCCCACTCTCCCCTTCATGTTAGAGGTTTAGCTGACATAGAGGAAAGAATAGAGAATGGACATTTAAAGGAAAACGTGGTGTACGTGAGGGAGACACGGCTGACTAATCTTGTATCTGGGATTCTGATTGGGGTTTCTGTACTCTTGATCCCTCACCCCCTAAATCTCATTCCCATCCCAGTTTTCTATGGGATCTTCGTTTACCTTGCCATAACATCACTTGAAGAGTTCCAAATGTGGGAGAGATTCGTGCTGATCTTCACCGAGCAGACCCTCTACCCACCCCTTCATTACGTCAGGAGAGTCCCCCAGAAAATCATCCACTGCTTCACCCTTCTCCAGCTTCTCCAGCTCGCTGCCCTGTGTCTGGTATCTTTTGGGGGTTCTACATATCTGAAGATGTTCTTCCCCTTTGTGATTATCCTGTTGATGCCTATTAGAGAGAGGATCCTGCCAGCACTCATATCAGAGAGACATCTAACCGCTTTAGACGGGGTTCACTAGTTATAGGTGGAATATTACCATGTTACCATTGTTTAGAACCAATAGGTTACCATGGTTCCCATTGTTTATAGGGACATTTAGGTGAGCTATGTACGTGGGTTACTGGAGTTTTAGAGTTTTGTACGTTTATTTTGATATGTTTTAAAGCATTTAAGTATTGTCTGATCTTGCGGGAATAGAAAACCTCAAATCAATAAATAAATAACATTTGCTCCCCGGTTCAAAAAGGCACACACACATCCCGATCTAAATCAGAATTCAGAGTTCAATAATATTAACATTAGTTGATAATATCAGCAATAAAGGAGAATTGAGATCCCTCACAGTAATTCAAGCTGGTCCAAAAACCTAGTCACTTACTAACTGCTACCAGAGAAAATCTCTGCAAATACGGTGAGATCAAAATGTGCAATCCTCATTAGATAAGTAAAGTTTGCAATCCACCACTCAACCAAAGATCCAAACTGAATACTATAGGCCCCGAAATCAGCCTGAAACGGAGAGAATCCGTTAATTATTATAATGATATCAGATCAGGATTTAAATTAAAATAGTGAGGAAACTAGAAAAATATCTGGCGAGAGAGAGAATCCGGTTAGCTTTATGATTTAAGAAAATGGGTTCTATGTTGTCATTGTAACAAGAGATATCTGCTGGATTAATTAACCACTAGTTAATTAAAGTGAATTGTCACTATGGTAACCATGGTGAACTGTAGGATGATTTAATTAAACTTACAAACATGATTTGGAAGAGGGAGTTACATTTGGTAGTTGTACAAGCGTTACAGTAACACTGGCTGTTCTCATCGTCACTGTTACATTCTGGAATGAGAGGGTATTAGTGGGAAGTTTTAGTAGGAAGGGATGTAGGGAGGTGAGGGACTGGGAGGTATTATATATGGACAGAGAGAGGGTGTTAGTGAGGAGGGAGAGAGGCTTGGGAGGGAGGGACTAGGAGGTATAATTATAGATAGAGAGATATATTATTACCAGTATCGAAGGATGTACAGTTGGCTTCAGCCATACAACCGTGTGTCACAGAGATATCCCCCGTTTTGAATACTTTCACCTTCCGGTAACATGCGTTTGCATCTGAAATGATGAAGACGTGTTGTTAGCCATGTTGAATAGACGATGCAAAACACAATTGATACTCCGAATTAAACAAAAAAGCAGACCAAATAAAAAGTCAGCAGCTCAAATTATTCTACCACACAACATAGCTCAACATCAAAGTCAACATGTACACAACAGATCTGTAACAAATTACCCTTGCTGCACTCCTTTGTGATCATATTTGTAGCAGCACAATCGTCATACGAATCTCCACTACACTCATAACAATACAACACTGGGAGGGGGAGTTGTTAGATGTTACTGATACTGTCTGTGTGTCAGTGTGTCTGTCTGTCTGTCTGTGTGTCTATCTGTGTGTCAGTCTGTGTGTCTGTCTGTGTGTCTGTGTGTCTGTCTGTCTGTCTGTCTGTCTGTCTGTCTGTCTGTCTGTCTGTCTGTCTGTCTGTCTGTCTGTCTGTCTGTCTGTCTGTCTGTCTGTCTGTCTGTCTGTCTGTCTGTCTGTCTGTCTGTCTGTCTGTCTGTCTGTCTGTCTGTCTGTCTGTCTGTCTGTCTGTCTGTCTGTCTGTCTGTCTGTCTGTCTGTCTGTCTGTCTGTCTGTCTGTCTGTCTGTCTGTCTGTCTGTCTGTCTGTCTGTATGTCTGTATGTCTGTCTGTCTGTTGGATACCTGGTTTGCACTCTATGAAAACATCCTCAAGATGCTGACAATTGGACATTGGTACTCCAATCTCTGTCACGTTGGTTATGTTGAATTTATAAGTTCCATTGAGGGAATAGGTGCAGTCCCACCTGAAACCGAGTTATTAATTAATTGTTAATCATTGCACTGACAAGCAGAAACCAGATATTTTCCTAGTCTGTCGTTGTCTATTTTGTTAAAATAGTCTGTCGGTGTAAATCGCGTGAACGACAGACTAGATATTCATCGCACGAACAAACAAACAAACCAGTGATCGACGGGTGCTTCGTCCCCCTTTGCCTCCGGACAATCCAACTCATCCAACAAATTTGGCTGATCCGTAGCACCTAGTGAGAGTGGGATCAGAGTGTAAAAACACATGAGCACAGCGCGACATGCGTGCCCCCTCCCCCGGCATTGACCAACCACAACCCATGTCCTTATCCATGACGATAAAATATTTTATTATACTAAAAACCTGTTTTGTATTTGGTGTTTTTCTCTCTGGAAATGGCGGATCCAGTACTAAATCTGGTTCCATAGTCCTCTTCTGTGAACGTCTTACAGATGGCGTGGGCTGCCTGGAAATTAGAATTAATTTGGATCCATTGCGAATCTCCACTACACTCATAACAATACAACACTGGGAGGGGGAGTTGTTAGATGTTACTGATACTGTCTGTGTGTCAGTGTGTCAGTGTGTCTGTCTGTCTGTCTGTGTGTCTATCTGTGTGTCAGTCTGTGTGTCTGTCTGTGTGTCTGTGTGTCTGTCTGTCTGTCTGTCTGTCTGTCTGTCTGTCTGTCTGTATGTCTGTCTGTCTGTTGGATACCTGGTTTGCACTCTATGAAAACATCCTCAAGATGCTGACAATTGGACATTGGTACTCCAATCTCTGTCACGTTGGTTATGTTGAATTTATAAGTTCCATTGAGGGAATAGGTGCAGTCCCACCTGAAACCGAGTTATTAATTAATTGTTAATCATTGCACTGACAAGCAGAAACCAGATATTTTCCTAGTCTGTCGTTGTCTATTTTGTTAAAATAGTCTGTCGGTGTAAATCGCGTGAACGACAGACTAGATATTCATCGCACGAACAAACAAACAAACCAGTGATCGACGGGTGCTTCGTCCCCCTTTGCCTCCGGACAATCCAACTCATCCAACAAATTTGGCTGATCCGTAGCACCTAGTGAGAGTGGGATCAGAGTGTAAAAACACATGAGCACAGCGCGACATGCGTGCCCCCTCCCCCGGCATTGACCAACCACAACCCATGTCCTTATCCATGACGATAAAATATTTTATTATACTAAAAACCTGTTTTGTATTTGGTGTTTTTCTCTCTGGAAATGGCGGATCCAGTACTAAATCTGGTTCCATAGTCCTCTTCTGTGAACGTCTTACAGATGGCGTGGGCTGCCTGGAAATTAGAATTAATTTGGATCCATTGCAACTTTAAAGTGTGCTCAGATGGGGTCCGCGGCGTCAAACAGCCCAAACTAGTTTGGGAGCTGGTGCGCTAACTGGAAAATAACTGAGGCAGCCGCCGAACTGAATTCCATTTAGTACGGTTACCCCCCCGGTTATTTTCTGCTAGTTTTGAAAGCGTAATTGACAATACACCCAATTATACACCCAACGTACTCTGGTATTTTCCACTTCAGTCTCTTTACCATCATCTCCAACTTGTTTGTACGTAGCAAACTGATCATCACAAACAGTGTTCCAGTAGTAGGCGGAGGGAGTGGCTGTTTCAAACTCACCCGGTAAACACACTTCCAACCTAGTACACGATACAGGGGGATAATTTGTCTGTTGTTCGTCCTTTTGCTTGTTTGTCTGTTTGTTTATTTTTTGGCTGTTCTGTTTGTTTGTTTTTTTTGTTTGTTTATTTACCTTCCAGCGTTAGCATAATAATTTTGGACTCCAGATTGTGCGTTCAGCTCACTAACAATCCGCAAGTCTGTAATGATCATCGAGCGTCAAACAAACAAACAAACAACCAAACAAACCAACAACCACACAAACAAACAACCAACCACACAAACAAACAACCAACCACACAAACAAACACACAAACGAACAAAGGGGGCCCAAACAAACAAACAAACAAACAAACAAACAAACAAACAAATAAACAAGAAAACGAACAAAGGGGGCCCAAACAAACAAACAAACAAACAAACAAACAAATAAACAACCAAATCAGTTTTCTGCACCTCCAAGTTTTTCTTTATTACAAGTCCAGTCCGTTTCTGTCATTTCGCTGGACTTAACCGCCCCCTCGATAAAAACAGGGACAACACTGAGTAATAAAAACAACATCATCTTGAACAACAGAGATACCAAACAGAGAGTGTGAGATGAAGTGAGGAAAAACTTTTTGTCTCTGTGTGTGATCCTAGCAGTGCAGTGTGCAGAATCATGGTGTATAAGCTAGCAGCTGTACAGTATACATATACAACTGCAAGCACACTGCAAAACCAGCTTTTTGAGTAACAACAATCTGCAGCCTAGTGGGTGCTGGGAAACTGTCTGGCGGTGCCAGCCCGATCTGAGAGCACTTTTGAGAATAAAAAGGGGGTCTGGCCCCGCTAGATCACAGCTGGGGAACTTGGGGGTCGCGACAGGTGTCTATGTCACCAACTGGGGAATGGGTATTGTAAGTCAAGAATTAATAAAGTCTGATGCATGCAGGGTGAGTTCAAAATGTTACAACATTAACTGCAGTCATATAATGTAATTACTACCCCACTAAAAGTATGGTCCGTCGCTTTGGAGCATGTCTGCACGTCAGTTCTATTATAATTATTGTATCTCATGGTAGCATAAAACAAGGCAAATATTTTAGAGTCTCATGTTTACAGTCTGTATGATACCAGTACTAGTAGTCATATTGTTATTTGTCAGTTAGTCACATATTGTCACATATTGTCACTGGTATGTTGTCACATATTGTCACATATTGTCACATATTGTCACTGGTATATTGTCACATATTGTCACTGGTATATTGTCACATGTTGTCACATGTTACTCGTAGTATGTGGCAGGTACAGTAAATGGTGTCGTTGCTAGGTCACGTCCCTCCCAGGTAATATACGCCGTGTAAACACCAGGGCTGTTCACGTGGTACTCGATTGTACTCATGCCTGATGTCTGATAGGGGTTTCTGTTAGCTTGCTCTCGCTGCAGAAAGTTGAATGGTAATTATATTCAGTAATTATTCAGTAATTATTCAGTAATTATTCAGTAATGAAGTGGAGCAATAGAAATTATAATTACTGGGTTCAAGAATGAGCTGTGAAATTTTGTAAGATCTATTTTGAGTCAAGTCAAGAGAGTCAAGTGTTCTTATATCTATAAGTGACTTCTTACCCCTGTAAGGACCTTGACTTCTTGTTTATCTTTTCCACTCGATAGGACCTCCACCTAAAATATAACTTGTTTAGATAACTTTCCCAAGGGATAGTTTGAACGAAGAAAAACCTTTCTCCGAACACCCCGGTGAACTTGTCTAGCTAGACTCTATTCCGTGTGCCCTACCGACCCGCAAAAGGAGGGTTAGAACATAATGAGGTAAAACAGGGTCAGACAGTAGTTTGATGTTTATACCTGTAGTCCGGTTCCCTTGGGAACATTTGAAACATAGATGTAGTTTGGTTTCCCAACGTATGCGATCTTCAAACCCTCTCCATCAAGGGCCATCGTTGTAACCTGACAAATGGGTTACCATGGTTACAATACTAAGAAAAACTCTGACAAACTTTGTCTGTCCAATCAACATACAGTATGAACTCTTAAACTCTGATCTCTCGATCTTTAAACTTTAGTAAACTTCTCGATTACTCACCTCTCGCCCATCTCACTTTTACCTTTCCAGTTGATTTCCTTGACACATTAAACTTGAAGGGAGATGAGGGGAAGGGGATGTTGGCATAGAACAGATACAACTTGTAGTACCCCGGTTTTTCGGCCACAAACTTCAGTTGAGCTGTCCGGGGTGTGTTGGACACATTGACCTTCTCCATCATCATAGGACCCTCCAACTCAGCCTTCAGCTCGCCCGGGCCACACTTGGTCGTATCGAGAGTCAGGAGTACCTCCTTACCTTTTTTTGGAAAAGATGTTTAAAGCTATACTGATAACAATCAAATTAAATATAAGCTGACTGTGATTATAAATTAAACATACAATAAATGTACATCTATACTACTGTAATATAGAACCTCCTTACCAAGCTGAACGGTGTTGAGGGATTCCTGCAGAGCTCGGAGGTTGAAGTGCTGTAGATCTACCACGTGGATGGTGAAGGGAGATCGAGGCAGGATTTCACCGTTATAGTTGACCGCGAGACGGTATACACCGGGTTTCCGGGGTGTAAAGTTGAGGGTATCGGAGTTGTCCCGGCGGGATATTTGTAGGGTCGGTTTACTCGGTCCGGTCATATCATATGATATACCACGTGGGTTAGCAAGGTTGTAGGAGACCACTAGGTGACCCATTTCTTTTACCAGCATTCCCTCGAGCGATACTCCCGAGCAGGAACACTCGAGATTCAGTCGTAGGATGACTGTGAAGTTGAAGGGTGAACCCTCGATAGTCCCTCCTGTTGTGGTTCCCACTGTTAGTTGATACTTTCCCGGCTTCTCAGGGATGTACGTGATGGTCCTGGGGTGGTCCTTGGATACTTGGATCTTGGTATGGATACCATCAGGTCCTCCAACTGACACAATCAGATCCCTGGGTCGCACCTCATCGGGGATGGGCACCTGGAAGGGCTCTCCTTCATAAATCTTATCAACCACGGGGATCATTCTCAGGACAGGTCCGGGTTCTACTGTTGCCGGGGTTACAACAGCTGTGTAGGGAGATCCGTCAACTGGGATACCAGCGTAATGGAGGTGGATGTGGTAGTTTCCTGGTACTGTAGGGTAATACGTCACCGCACACCCCGTACCGTCCTCTCTATCAGCGATAATAATTCTAGTGTCCCGGGGGCCTTCAATGGATACCGTCAGGTTTCCCGAACTGTTTGTGATGACCTCAAAAACAGCTGATTTGCCTACTTCACCTTTGGAGATTCCGTCTCCCTTGACGACAAGATAGATTCTCTCCGCGACCGGGAGGGGTTGGACTTTGAACGCAATGGGGCTGTCCACTATCTCTCTACTCTTGTTATACAGTTGGACAGAATACTGCCCCGGGACGTATCTAAAACTGACGGTCTTGTTCTCTCCATCAAACTCGGAGTAGCAGTAGGAATTAAAGCCGGGAGGTCCGTCGATGTTGATGGTATAATCTTGGGAGGACACATTTCTGATCACGAAATTAACCTCGTCCCCCACTAGCACCTCACTCTCAGTATCACTCTTGCTCACAAGCCCGGGTGAAGTGGATATCACCTTTAGAGGGGTGGGTGGAGGTGGTGGTTTGATCACAGCAGCAGGCGGGCTAGGTTCAGGTGGGGTTGTCTGTCTGCTAGCCGGACTCATAACTCGCACCTCCCGGGATTTAGTAGGTCGTGGTTTCGTGGGTTGGTCACTGGTTGGAGCGTCAAACTCCCGGGCTAAACTGAGCGTGCTCCTAATCTTAATCTCATCACTACTCTGACTTTGTACAACCGAATCACCATCACCTACTGATATCCCAAAATTAGCAACTTTTCGGAGAAGTTCCGGAGCAATGTTACCCACTTGGTCTTCCCCGGTAACGTCCAGCAGGAAAGGACTACCATCAACTGAATCTGACTCCACATTCACACAGACTCTGTGTACACCAGGTGATTCAGGGACAAGTTCAAGGTGGACAGTAACCCCATCGAAGGTCTTCGCACTGCACTCCATAAGCTCATCTGAGGGGTTGAACACAGAGATGACAATTTCATCTGCAAAGACCACCTTGAGGGTAATGACAATTCTGATTAGTACTCCAGTGGAGGGAATGGGAGGTGAGATATCAGTTACAGTAAAGGATCCCTTGCTTCTCTTGTGCACATTGAATCGGAGCATCTGGGCGGTGTAGAGCTCCCTATCCAAGTGAAGGGAGACCTTGTGCTCTCCTACATCAGTGGGATGGAATGTGCATTTCCAAGCCCAGTGAGGGAGATCTTCAACCAGAATTGGGATTTTACCCTTGTCATCCCGGACCTCAACTTGGATTGAGTTGTTTCCCGAATCACGGCAGTTCACCAGGAAGTGTGTCGTGTCCCCCACCATGATCTCTCCCTCGAACGCAGGACCAGATACCAAGCACTCCCCCTGATTTATCACTGGAACTACATCCACGTGGTAGGTAGAAGAGTCCGGGGCGGTGGTGTTCTTCAACTCGAACCTGTACTTGCCCCCACGAGGTGGGCTCCAGCTGATCAGGCTGGTCTCTCCCAGGTTGATATGCCTCCAGGAGTTATCGGGGGTGTTCCCCGGGATGTAATGGACGTATATCCCATCATCCCGGGGCTGGGTAGCCAGGATAAGCGTGACGATGTCTCCAGCGAAGATGGTTTTTGTGTGTGCTTCTGTAATGGGGAAGGCGTTTGTTTCTTGAATGTCAAAAGTGTTCTTCTCCTCCTTGACTTCGTCACTATTCACGTGGACAATGAAGGGACTTCCCTGGATGTGGTTTTCCCCATTAAATATCTCTACACGGTGTACACCAGAGGATTCCGGTTTGAATTTCAACTTGATTTCCCCACCGGGTGTCTGGTGAAGACTGCTGGGAATGATGTCGCCCGTGGGGTTGTAACAAATCACCCGGAACCGTTTAAGATCCAGCACGGTGGAGATTCTTGGTTCCCCTGCAATGGCGATATAGGGAGATCCAGGGACATCAACATCATTGAACCGAATTGATACCTTGAACAAACCATCGTTAGGAGGTGTGAATGACGCCGTAAAAGTCTCATCTGCATTCTGTTTAATATTAACAGGAACCTCCCCTACATCAGATGCTATGGCAACCTGGAGAACTCCCTCCCCACACTTCCTGGTATCAATCCTGATCTTCTTCTTGACACCTGTCTGGAGGCGGACAACCTTGGTTCGCCGTTTAGCAGAGTCCCCCGCACCAGGCAGGTAGAGGTCAAGTGCCCGTTGTACATCAGGATCCCTTCCTCCTTTACCATCATTATCTCCATTAGGCTGTTCCCCAAACTCATCCAAATCATCAAATGGAGCATGGGGGTTCTTGTTATCATCATCATCACCGTCATTATCAGGATCCAAACCATCCACATTGGCTGCACTCGCACCCGGAGGATTCACAACCTGGACTGTTAGTGGACACCCCGGCAGTGGCATGCCCTTTGTCTCAATATTAATCATGTACCCGCCCAATCTGGTGGGGGTGAAGGAAATGAAGTGCTGCCCATAGTCCTTGTATGTCAGGCTGGATACCACCCTTTCCCCCGTCTCTTCGTGATAAATATCCACGTCAAGTCGGAGTTTGAACTTGGAATTCACTGCTATCTTGTTGGGTTCCCCAATGTAGATTGGTTTCAGAGATTTTGGCACATTGCCAGGGCCACCGGGAACTAACGGTTTCGCAGCACTGGCATCACCCACCAAGATCTCAATAGGACTGCCCTTTACGTGTACGTTATAAAAGTAGACGTTACAAAAGTAAACACCGTGCTCCGGGGTGGCAAAGCACACCCTGATACAATCACGGGTTAGGATTTTGAAGGTTGATTTAACCAACTCCCCACTGGGTCCTTCCACCTCAACAAAGATATTATCCCCCGAATCAGGGGGTATTTTCACGATCAACCCATTATCAAGATCATCGTTCTTCATTCCAGGATCCACATCATACACCTTTAGAATCCTCGGGCTCCCCTTCACATGTTCCTTGTTGTACAGCACACTAATTGTATGATCAACCCAGATGGTGGGTGTGTAATAACACGTGATACTGTCGTTAAAGTTGTCCTCCACCGTCACTGGAACCGTCTCCTCATCAGTCTCGACTAGAACCTCAAGCACACCCGCTCCCGCTCCAGAAGTGTTAACATTGAATGCTGTCCGGGTGTCTAACACTAACGGTCCCTCAATACCCGGTCCGTACAGCTCAATTGCCATCTTCCCACGGGCCTCCAGCACAGTCACAAAGAAGGGAGAGTTAGAGAGCTGGAACTCACCATCAAACACTTCCACCATGTGGAGACCAGCCACTTTGGGTTTAAACGTAATCACATACCGTCCATCGGCAATTGCGGTGACCTTAGCCTTTACTTTTAATTCCTCATTCTCAAAATTAACTACCTCCGCCTGGAGATCACCTATCCCGCTGTACTCGAGGTCCATCTCCGCGTTCTCGTTGATGTAAAAGAACTGAACCCCACTCCTTGTCATCTCGTCGCTCTCTTCCTCTGAGCTGGAAGAGGAGCTGTCAGTCTCGAATGCCTGGTAGGGTGGAACGACACGGGGAGACCCGGGTATATGGGTCTTGTCGAATAATATTTCCATGAAGACAGGGTGTTCTCCGGGTGTGTAACTGCAGAGCAACTTCCCGTCCTCTGTGTCCTTCACATTGACTGGGATATCATTGATCTTGTCTCTTAGCAACACTTCTAACACTCCAGGTCCTGCCAGACCTGTGTTGATGGTCAGTACGTTTAGGATCCCTTCGTGGTGAGGGCCGGTGTACCCTTGACCTGACGCCCGAACACCCGCCGCTCCTAACCCGTCAATACAGTGGAAACTGAGGGGACATCCAGGGATCATTCTCCCAGATACCTCCATGTCAATGTGGTGTTTCCCCGCCATGGGGCATTTAACACTTATCACATAGGCCATATCACTCTCTTTCTCTACATTCACATTCATCTCCTGGCCAGTTTCCACGTTCTTAACATAAGCCCTGAAGGCCCCTTCAAAGGGAACGTTTGGTGTGAACAGGAACTCTGCGGCAATGTTGTCCTTCGCAAACACATATTGTTGCCTAGCAACCACTTTTCCGGTCACATTTGACATGTTATCATCATCATCGAACGCGTAGTAAACCTTGACATCTTGATCTTTTTCCATGGCAACCGAACTCTCGTCCATAATCTCAATCTCAAATGGACTACCCCGGATGTGTTTCTCTCCGTTCTTAGCGGTAACTGTGTGTTGTCCTGGAATCTCTGGTTCGAATGTAACAGAAACATCATTCCGGGCCAGTTTGGTGATACTATGGTTACATTTGTGACCTCGGTAGTCCATCACTTCAAACTTTATATCCTCAAGATCATCAAATCTGAGGTCAAACGTTGTTGCTCCATCGGAGAGTTTCGGTTTCGGGACACATTGGATTTCCTTGGGTGTCACAGGGGTGTCTTCTTCATCAAAAGTAACATCAATCTCAATGAGACCGAGCATTTTGGGTGTGAACTTGAAGAGATACACATCTTCCTCCTCTTCATTGGCAGACAAACTGATAGGTTCCTCGATAGCATTGGTGTAGACACACGACAACACCCCCGCACCGGACCGCTTGAAACTGATCATAAACCAGGTGGGAACATCAATCACAACAGGTCCATGGAACCCAGGTCCCCAGATGTCAACTCCATCCGCACCCAGGGCGTCCTTGGCCTGGATGTAGAATCTCCGTCCAAAGTGTCTGGTATCATTATGGAAGATCTCCAGCACGTAGCGGCCCTCGTCGTGAACACGTGCAAAACATGCAAATTCATCATCTTCGTCCAGTCTCTTTAGTTTGGATCGGAGGAACTCGTTGGTGGTCTCGTGGACAATGAAGATGTAAATGTCCTCACAGTAAGCGTTCTCACACTTGAACGCGAACTCAATTGATTTGGTCTCTTTTGAGAAAACATCAACTTCATAAGGTGACTTTTCATCAATCCAAACATATCTCCTCTCCTGGATGTACCGGTATCCTTCTCTTTCATCGTCAGTATCACTTAGTTCCCCCACATTAGCATCCATGTAGTTCTCCAGATAGAGTTTCAAATCCTGCATGTCCTTCGTTAACCCGTCCTTGGCATCCTGGAAATCACAGAGTTTATTGTTGTAGTAATCGGCTCTCTGACCATCGTGCATCGATTTCCGCTTTGTTGTGACAGTCCGGCGAGTCCTTGTAACAGTCTGGACATTAGTGACAGATTTTGTGGTGTGACTGGTAGTAGTTGTGGTGGTAGTTATGGGACCACCCTTGACGGGGTTCAGGATATCAGGAATTATGATGGGAGCAACAGGTTTGGGAGCTGTTGGCTCCTTGAACACCCCCGGTTGGGGTAGATACGCCATGTCAATGGGTTTACCATCCAGGAACGGAATGGTAGGATCAATCTTCTTTTTCTTCTTCTTCGGTTTCCGTCTCATTTTCTTCTGCATCATGATGATGTCCTCCGGGCGAGGCGAGGCAGCTCGGACACTTTGGAAGATAACCTTCTTTGGACTCTTCCTACTGATCTCAATGAAGAAGGGGCTCTCTGGGGTGTGATCTCCATCGATCAGGACGTCTATTTTAAAGATACCAGGCTGATCTGGCTGACCTTCAATGGTGTACGAGTCTTCATCCCGCGTGATATGGACAATCAACTCCTCCTGTGTGCTCAGATTGGTGACCGTAACGGAGGGATATTTGGGGAGATCGAGAGTGAGAACTAGTGGTAGGAATCTCTCTGCAGGGGGCTCCGGGGAAATCTTCTCATATGTATCTTTTTGTGCCTCAAATTCCACGTCAAAAGTTGTTGTCAGATCGCCAATTTCCCGCTGGAACTTGAGCGTCCGAGAGGAAATGGTGACATTTTCAACTTTCTTATTCACAATGTCACATTCTACAACATCATCACCACAGAGGCTCGGCCCGTAATCGGATGGGAGGAAGGGATGGTGGTCGGGGGAGTAAATAATAGTCTCCGCCTTCTCAATGACCTCCTCTTTAGTGATCCACTCTTTGAGGAAGGTTGATTCCAGTGTCAGTATAAAGGGGCTACAGGGTAACATAACCCCATCCTCAAATAACTCCATGGTATACTGACCACTGTAGATGGGCCTCAACCTCACCACTATGACGTCACCATCTCTACTGGTGTATACCTGGAGTTGGGACATGGTGGGTGTGAAGGTGATTACCACCATGGGCACACCACTGTCCACACCGTGTATGAATATCTTGAACAGCTCGTTCTCGGATTTAGGGTAGATGATTCCGTAATATGGTTCAATTGGGTTGCGTGGTGGTGGTGGTGGTCGGGGAATGGGAGGTGGGCTTGGTGGTCGAATCACTGGTGTAACAGATTTAGGAGGTGGTGGTGGTGGAGGTGTTTTTGGTGTGGGTGGGGAGACCTGTTCGAATCTAATTAGGGTTGCATTCATACTAATATCGTCTAGAGACTCAGTCATCTTTTGTTCCACATCAAATGTAACCCTACTGGGCGATCTTAGTCCAGAAGAAGAGGTGGTTGTCTGCTCCGGGGTAAAGGGGCGAGGCCGAGGGGGTGTCGGGTATCTTTCAGGAAGAGGTGATCTATTGTTGTTGATTGTCGTGGTTTCTTGTTTTACCACCGTGGTAGAAGATGATGAAATGTTTTGGTTGATGTTGGTAATATTGGAAGGAGGTGGAGGGGTTGGTCTTTGAGGCGGTGGTGGGGTCGGTCTTTGAATTGGTGGTGGGGTTGGTCTTGGAATTGGTGGTCGGGGAGAGATTGGCCTCTGTACGGGTGGAATTACAGGTCTTGGAGAGATTGGTCTTTGAATTGGTGGAATAACCGGTCTCGGTGGTGATGTTTTCTCACGTGATGTCACTGTCTTAGTTTCACGTGTCGTGCTAGTTCGTCTCACGTACGTTTCTCGAATGCTATTCCGCTGTATCCTCCAACTATCACCCGGAACCGTATCACTCTGAACATACAGAATAAGAGGACTGCAAGAGATGTGCTGAAGGTTTGATCCAACGACCGACACTGCGTACCCTCCTCTCGACTGAGGGGTAAACTTGACAACTTTCCCGAGGGATTCCCGGGTAAATGTAAACGGAACATCTCTATCTGTATCAATCTCCTTGACAGATATGAATGATGATTCGTAGCCAGAGTCTGAGAATGACACACAAACATCACTTCCAACCGTGATCACTGATTCCTGTCCGGTGTATGATCGCACCATGACACTGCGTGATCTGATCTCAGGGACGGGGGTCCTAGTAGTGGGAGATCTCTCCCAGCCACCATCACAGACATCTAACGTCATGGGGGAGAAAGCGAGGTCTCCGCTGCAATCCCGAGCTGTGATCTTGTATTTTCCAGAAAATACCGGCATGAAACTGAGAATATACCGATCTAGACCTTCATCTACCACGCAGGAGTAGATTTTTAGTTTCCGGTTTAGGTAGTGCACGGTACATTTGGGTTGGGATCGGGCAAACAACTGCACCCGGACAACATCGCCTGTTTCAACTTTAGGAGCTATCCCACTAGGGTCAACTGTTTTTATCTTTCCATGACTAATTGAACCGACTGAGAAACTCAGCGGGAACCCCTGGATACTCTCCCCGTTATCAAACACACAATCAACCTTGTATCGTCCCTGGAAGAGGGGTTTAAACCTCACATACGCCTCGCCAAACCTCCTCTCAGCGATCCTGTGGGAGATAACATAACTCGATGTGAGGTTCTTAACCACCACGCTAAACTTTCTTCCCTCTGTTTTCACCAAAACAGCAACAGTGCTCCCAATGGTGAGCGTCCGAGAGTAGAATGAGATGGGGTCAATCACCTCTTCCTCGTCACTTGCCTCTGGGGAGCTAGTTGTCATGACAACCGAGTTGTATCGGGATGACGTCATAGCTCGCTGCTCAATATTGGTTGTGGTAGCTACTGCTGCTGCAGTGGTACTGTGGTCAAATGAGGTGGAGTTGTTTTCAGTTACAAAGAATCCTTGTTTGTTGCTCTCCTCGGGTATCTGGGGCATTGGATATTGTTTCTGGTTGTAGCTTGTAGCATCAACTTTCATCCGCTGCTTAAGCTGCTGCTGTACGGACATTGCAGAGTAGTCAACAGTAGATTTAGAGCTTTTCTTCTTCCGATGTTTGGTGGTTGTTGTGTTTTGATCTGTTATGAATACCGCCTCTTCCCCACTATCACTAGAATCGTCTGAGGTAGCTGAGGTACGGAGGTTCTTGGTAGTATCACTGAAATCACTGAACACAGTTGAGGTTGTATCATCGAATTCGGAGGAATCCTCAGTGAATGAATCCGTCATGAACACCTGGTTCTTGGTTGTTTGGGAGGTGCTAAACTTCTGAATGTTTCTAGATGTAGAATGCTGGGAATTGGTTGTCATGGCAGTCGTTGTTTGGGCGATAGTTTGTTGAAGTGGAGAGAGTGTCCTGGATGCCAGACTTTGTGTTGATTGGAGCATCTCCATACTACCTTGTGTCTGTATAGCATCCACATCCAGATAGAAGGGACTACCAGTAACTTGGACTCCATTACACTTGATCATGACTTCATGCCGACCCGATTTGAAAGGACAGAATGAGATCTTGTACGTAGTATCATCAACAGCCGTCACCTCGACATGTATCGTCTCCCTGGTTGCTAGGTTGGTTACCCTGGTAACGGGGTGATTCTCCGCAACAATTGTCAGCACTATCGGATCACCCCGCCTGATGCACTCGTCTATGTTCTGCAGCTCAAACACCCCACTCACAGTACTGACAATCTCCGTTGTACTGGAGGTTGTATCGGGAATCTGGAATGTAAAGGGTGTCCCAGGGATGTCCTCTCGGCCGCTCCGAGCGGATACTTGGTACTTTCCCGGAACATAGTCAGGCACCTCAATCATCACACTTCCTTCTTGGAATGGCTTGACGGTAAACTGGATATCTCGTCCCGTCATCACGTCGGTGATGGTGATCTCAGGAGTGGTTGGGGAGGGTAGAATAAACTTGGGCGCTGTTCCTCGACGTGTCAGGTAGTGTGATTGTGCGTCTGAGACATACACAATTCCCGTGTGAGTTGAGGTAAAACTAGAACTCTTAACTGTCAGGTGTTCCTGTCTAATTCCCTCAACGGGACTATCATATCTCGGAATCCTATCCCGGGATATACTTGGTGTCGTGACTGTGAAGTAGAAGGGGCTTATTCCTAGGTGAGCTTTACTCCGGGAATCCCTGACTGTCACCGTGTAATCTCCAGCATTGTACGGTTTACAGATGATTGTACTATAGGAAGGGGTCTCCTGCTGGAGTTTGTACGAGATTCTCTCCCCCGTATCAGCCCCAGTGATGCTGACAGCGATATTCTCTACCCCATTCATTGGAATCCTCAGACAAGTATGCTCACTCTTCTGAACTTGGCACCGCTGCCCCTGGTGGGTTATGTTGATTGTGTTGTCCGGGACTGAGGCAGTGGTAGTCTCATTTACATCAAAGAAAAATGGACTCCCAGGGAGGGTCCTCATGTTATCCCAAACGTCCAGTTTGTATCGTCCACTCCGGGGAGGAACGAACCGTAATGTGAAAGTACCATCTCCATTGTCTGCCGTGCTGGTATCAATCGCCTCACCGCTACCCTCAATTGTCAGGGAGGTCTGGGGGTTGGTCAGCGTGTCTGCACAGAACACGATCTCCGCTTCTCCGAAAGAGGAGAATGTCCGTTCAAAATCACAATTCCCGGGGTTCAGAAAGTATATCTCGCGTCGTGATCCAGACATTCCTTTCTGTGAGGATCCCGCAGAGTCTGAATACCCCGGAGAGGTAAATCCGGGGGATGATGTCAAGTTGTGGACTGCAGAGCTGCTTGATTGCTGGGGGAGAACATCAAAATAAAACGGGCTCCCCTCCACATCATCAACCCCATCTAACACGTTAACTCGGTAATGACCAGGAACAGTTGGTCTACATCTCACCACGTAATCACCGTTCCGTTCAATCAGCCTAGCTGCCAGATTGTCACCGGTATCCTCGTTAATCACGGATACTTTCAAGGCGTCCAGATGGAGGGATGATTGGATCCTTATCTCCTGAGCATGCTGATCCCCCTCATCATCGTCCCCTGAACCTTCACTGAAACTGCTCAGGGACACAGGGATGTGATCCTCAATAGAGGCGTATCCTATCCTGATGTCATCATACTGGATCCCACCATTATCGGGGAGAGCATCCACAGTAAAGGGGTCTCCAGTCTCCCCCTCTTTGAAGGGATTACCCAGCGTGGCGCTATCCCAACTGGACACATCAAAGTAGAGAGGTCCACACGATGCCAGTTTTCCATCAATATACACATCAACCCGGTGTCTTCCCTCCTCTACCACATGACACTGCAGGGCTATTGTACCGTTATCCTTCCTCACCACCCTGCTCCTGATCAGGTGACCAGTACTCATGTTGTACACAGAGATGTTAGATCTCTCCGGGAAGTACGGTAGGATGATGGTGACAGGATGTTCAGTTTCTTCTCCGTCCTCCATTATAGTCGGTGTTGTAGTTGTAATACTAGTTTCAGAGAGAGAATCCACTTGATCCATCTGACTACGGGAGCGGTAGAAGTTGTATTTCTTCTCCGCGAGTGATCGGAAGACCTTACTGCACGGTTTAACCGTTGGTCGATCCTTGCTATCACGGGACATCAGGCTGTGTGTGTCACTTGGAGGTTTGGAGCAGGGTAACCTTCCATTATCATCCTGATCACTGATTATCGACTGTTCATCCGGTCTGAATCTGATTTCCTGCTTACAATGCCGGACCTCCCCCGACACATCATAAGTCTTACCTCCTCTGCATGATGATGGAGGATCGATGTTGAAGAACATTGGACTCCCAGCAACCCGTACCCCATTGACACTCATAACCACACTATACCGACCTGGATCACTGGGCTCACACTGGATTGTGTACTCCCCACTTCCTTTTGATTTGATGGAAGCGGGTACTCTTTCACCGGTGACCACGTTGGTCACCTCGACTACAGTATCAGTCGTTATGAAAGGGGCCCCTCCACGGGTCTTTGCAACCACGGGTCGGGACACATCCAAGGTCTTCCCATCATCAGCTCTTCCTTCACTGACTGTAAAGTTGAATTTAATTTCAACCGAGTCCGAGTTGGAAGGGTAGATTGTGATTTGGTACTCCCCCGGTGTGGTCGGATAACACATTACCCCCGGGCTCTCATCCTCCCTCAGCAGGGTCTTGGTGTATACATACTGGTTAACGCTCTTATTCGCGATGGTAACATTACCCGGTGATGTTAACATGTACTTGGGAACAATGAACATGACCATTGTGTTAACCTCGATCCTAGTTGTCACCTTCCTACAGGAGAGTTCTATCTCAACCGGGCTCGTGTTGTCACTCTCGACAGGGAAATAGTCCGTGGGATGGATGGACCGGAGGGCAAATAGTTTCGATGTCAGAGCGGGGATACTTTCCACAAAGGTGAAGAAGAAATAAACTATCGGTTCCTCCGCATCTCCTGTCCTGTCAAATATATTGACCTTGTATTGTCCGAACAGGTTGGGACAACACTTCAGCACATAGCCATGTCTCGACTTGACAATGGCCGCGGGTATCTTGGATCCAGATGACACATGGAAAACACGTGGTGTGGTCAGGTTAGGTAGATCGTTGATTGGTAGGAGTAGTTTGATATACCTCGCTCCACCCTCCATGGTGACCTTAATAGGCATACTAAATGAAAGAGTCGGTAGGGAACCAGATGAGTTCTCAGTATCTGCAGATCCTGTTTTGGACCTACCTCCTGCTCCTACTGCCCCACAATATGCAGCAGTTCGCTCTATTAGTGGAATTGAGAACGCACTACCCTCCGATATCAGGTCATCGTCACCATCATCATCATCAGCAGTCTCGGTTGGAGAGGGACTATCCCCTACACGTGTGATCCTCCACGGGGATCCAATCACGTGCTTTTTATCGAACAGCACCGATATCTTGATCGGTTTAGGGGAGACGGGCATGTATTTACAGGTGAAGATATAGTCTGATTTGCTGGACACTGACACCTGAATGGGTGATTTACCCTGCATGACAGCTACCTCCAAAACACCCGGACCTGCCTCATTTGTATCAATAGTAAAGTATGTCTCCTTGTGAATTGGGATTCCCTCCAGGATCCCAGGACCAGAGACGCTAACACCGACGGTGCCCTTACCCTTGGACACGTAGAACTTGTACGGCATTTTGGTGATAAGTGAGCCGTTCTCGTAGACCTTGATAACGTGGTTACCAGGTTTATCTGGTTGGCATAGCAACGAGAATGTACCGTCCCTGTGTCTCCTAGCTTTATACTTGACAGCCTCCTCGGCCTCAACATTCCATATCTTGAACTTAATAGGGTTCTTTGTATCATACACGACAATAAACTCAGTTAGATCTTCAGATCCGGCGAATATAGGTTCATTCCTCTTTCTCACTCTTCGCTTTATCTTAGGCTCCCTAGCCTGAACCTGATCCTTCCCAACATGGGCGGTAACGGCAACTTTCCGCGGTGTCTGGTGAGCACTTTCACCATTGAACAGCACTTCGACAGTGTAATCACCCACAGTGATGGGTTGGTATCTGATGGTGTAGGTGTAATCACAGTGATCTGTTATCTCGACTGGGAGGTAACCATATGAGTTACAAACAGTGACCTCCACTACCCCTGGTCCTGCGTTACGGGCATCGATAGTGAATTCTACGGTTTCCATGACAGCGAGGGGAGAGTTTATACCTGCCCCTTCCAACAGAACTCCCTTTGATCCTTGAATCTGAAGGGCATCAAATAGTAGCGGAGTTCCTGCCATTGGTTTCGCATCGCATGTAATTGAGATCTGGTGTTTCCCAGGCTGGGTTGGTCTACACGAGATACTGAAAGTTTTATCCTTATTTTCCGCGATTGTGTGGGGCAGAACAGTACAGGTTGCCAGGTGTAGAATCCTTATCAGAGGTATGGAGCTACCTCTCCATTCTTTGAGAGTGAAAACAGTTGGCTCCATTACCCCGATAAACACAGGTTTCCTAATCTGCTCCGTTGAGGTGATATCAAACTTGTTAACCGAGTCCGGAGTTGAGGTCCTGGCCCGGAAATCACTGCTCGCTGCATATGCTGCTGATTCTTGGGAAGTTATTTCTTGGATGAACACACTGTATGTTGTGGTAGATGTGGAGTCAGATTGGAGGTATATAGTGTGTTCCCCTCTCTGGTTCGGTTGGAATCGTACTGTTACCGATCTGTTATCAGTCTTGATTCGCTCCACAAAGACCTCATTGTTTGCAGCATCTCTACACTTTATGTTGTATTTAGGGGGCATCTTTTCCGGGAGTTGGAGGTATACAATAGCCTTCTGGAGGGATGCGATAGAGTCACACTCTGACACTTCATTCTCCACAATGTCAACATCCCCGTCAATTGGATCAAGGGTCTGCACATCAATCTCAATGGGACTTCCCCTGATGTGACTGCCATCTAGTAGAATATCAATACTGTGCATTCCTAGCTCACTGGGTGTAAAGTCAATGCAACTGATCTCTCGGGAGATGTTAGTAAGAGATAAGGGTAGTTCCATATCGCTCAGGACCTGACCCAGACACTTGAAGGGTTCCCTCACACTTCTTCAACACCTTCAACTTCACACTACCGTTCACAATTCCCTCATGTTTCACCGTGCAGGATTTAGCTCCCTCTGGCTTATTGACGTACAACTGGAATGGACTTCCCGCAACAAACGATCCATTAATTGAAACGGATAGGTTGTGAACGCCATTCTTTAGGGGCCGGAAGGTAACTAGAGCACTCTCGGCCTCCTTTAAGACCTCCAAATCAAGCTCCTGTCCATTGGGATCAAGGCAAGTAACCAAGAGATCTCCCTGACCCATACCAATCACTTTGATTGGGAAGGTAACTGACTGATTCACATTCAACTCAATGTTATTGAGATCAGGCACCACCACAGAGTTATACTCAACAGTACTCTTCAATTCCACATCAAACGATTTGGGACACCCCTGAATGAGGAACCCGTTGTAATACACCTCCAGGAGGTACTTCCCACTTGCGTCAGGGATAACCTCCAAAGTATACGTATTCTCATCGTTATATCTGAGGTCAAAAGGAGTAGGTTCCCCCACAGGATCCATACATCGCACCACAAGTTTAGTGGTCTGCCTGCCGTGGATAGTGAACCTCATCTCACCGTTAACCCCACGGGTACACGCCGGGTTAAGCCGGTATGT
>AVPN01000604.1:0-15894 GCA_000695325.1 Pleurobrachia bachei
CTATGAAGTTGTTTAGAGAACGAGTGACAATGAACAACACTGAACAGGAGGAGACATGCTCGAACAGTACTGATTTACCAAGTGAATCTGTTAGCCCCACTAGGACCCCATCACCTGTCAAAACTCGCACATCTTCCCCAAATAAACCCATGCCGACATTAGTCACTTCCCGGAAAGCAACAAAGACTACCATGCTCTCTTCGCACCTCGTTCCTGATCGAAATACTAGTGTGATTGAGAACAGCAGACAGGCAAGTGAGCTACTAAAGTTTGCGAAAGCACCCGATCGGTCAATCTCAATTATCAGCCAAGATTTCTCATCTGTCCATCGAAAATCTACCTTCCATGATGCAATGCACTCTCGGCGAGCTTCTTCTTTCACACGGAAAATTCCGATCATCAAGGGGAATCTAGGTATTGCTTCAATGGCAGCTGGTGATCCCAAAAAGATCTCCGAGGAGATCATCAAAAACAAAACCAGTGACAGTATGTTACAGCAAGACCGCAACCGGTTGCTGATTGCCTTCATGGCTTCAGATAAACTTGCATCAGGACCTTTCCGAAACTATCTTGTCTCGACGCACAACGATACCGCTCTGGAGTTTGTCGAGTTATGGGAATGGATTGAGATGCTTCGATGTCTCACTTCTGAAGGTGGACGACGAGGGGCAACCGCTAAAGCATTCGGAGGGAATGGGTTTCTATCGTGTCACGATGAATGGCCGGTGCTAAAGGATGACCCGTACTTCCAATATGGAGAGACTCTTCGCCAGATGAAGAAACATCCTGAGTCAATATCGAACTTCCTTAATAAGTTTAACGAATTGAAGTCGTTTGTGGCAGAAAACCCGTTGAATAAGCCCCTCTGTCCCCGAGTTCTCCAAGAAAAGATTGACAAGCTCAACGTGGCGGGTTGTGACGATGAAATACTGGCACTTGTACAGGTGCATGTGATCACCAAACTAAAGAAAAACATTGACAGTTACAGTAAATTTGACTCAAACAACTTTTTCCATTATCTATCCCAAGGAAGTGGGGAGGAAGTCCGAAGAAGTCAAAGTTTTACCAAGATGGATTTCATGGTTGAACGAAGCCAGAGGCGATTCCGTAAATACCAAACGGCTGCTGACCTTCATAAGGATCTCATTTACTCTCCGATGGCCAACAGACTGTGGGTCGCGGTTGATATTTGTGAGAAAGAGAAAGAAGAAAAAAAACTAACCCCAACACCGATTGGCATTCTTGTGAACATCTTTTTTTCCATTTTACACAAAAGGAGTTCAGAAATGTTTAAAATCGCCTTTAAAAAATGCCTCAAAATTTCCGAAATTTTCGGTCCTGGAGCGAGGTGAGGCAGACCAGCTTCCTTGTGTCGATTCTCCAACGGTAAAGGTGGGACACTCTGGTACTGAATGAAGGATATAATGTTATGTAGCACATTGGGCGCGGAGAGAGCATAATAACTTGTGTTTACATAAAACAATTTCCCTTTCAGGATGGCGAGTCATCGCAAGAAAACGTGGCTCGACCGACCCAAGAAGGATGACGATCTTACTAACTCACGGCGAATGTCGACTGTAACGAACAACTTTGCAAACTCTTTATCAAACCGACGATTTTCAAGTTTGAACCTCCCTTCAAGTATTGCCTGCTACACATCTGCTAAAAGTAAAGGCGTCGCAACTTCAGGGCTTGAAAATGTTCACACAGAGCTTTTGTCTCTTCTCCTTTCCAACAGTATTTTCCGTGACTTTCACTTACACAAAGACAACGAGGGACAGGTACGGGTGGTTACACAACATTTCTACAACGGAGATTCTTGCTACTTTGAGGCATTTCCACTTATTCGTGGCTCCGGTTACAAACTTTCAGTCGACCGAATCTTACAATGGATCTACTCAAACCGGCTTCCTTTCTTTCTATCCAGTCGACTCTATCAACTGTGTCTATTCACGCAATCTTTCTGTAAAGACAATGGGATGAACTGCAAGTTACTGTCATAACTCATGTCATTCTTTCTCAACTTGATGTTCGGAGATTTGAGGACTGTAGAAGGGATTCAGAAACTCATGCGACATGCTGGGAACTCCCCTGATGGCTCAATGATTCAGCTGTGGTTGGATTTGCAGTGGCTGAGGCACACTACGAAGGACAATGGGCACCTCGAAATGATGCTGAGCATAAGGGACCGTTACACTGCAACCAGCAGCGTCCTTCCTAATGAATTCAAAACCCAGCTCCAGGCTGCTGTCGACCAGATTGGAAGTATCTCCTTGAATACATGCCTGATTACCCGCAGGGAAGATCTCTGGAAAAGTTATGACATTTTACTCGACAACCCGTTCGTGCAGCAGAAACCAAAACTGTCAATGAGGGAAAGGAATCCTCTGCTGATTCTACAGAATGATGTTATCAAGTCTCTGAAAACTGACTTTTGTAAGCGATTTCTACTCTACTATGACTGTCTACCTAACTACTTTAGATATACGGCCTCGCCAGGCCCGGAACTGAACCCCTCTCAATGTCCTCTGACCTCGGGAAGATCTAAAAGTACCCTTCCTTCCATCGACCAAACAAGTGATAAAATGGAGGAAGATGGAGACAAGAAAAGACCAAAAACGTGTTACCCACACTTGCATCCAAAAGTTAGAGCGTTCAGCGGCATTTCCAGGAAAACCAGTGGTTATGTGAGTTTAACTCCGGACGAAAAGCTCGCTGATTACTCATCAACGGTACCAGAAGATGAGGCGGTTAAGATAAAGAGATGGAAAAGTCTCGAGTTCCTCTCAGAGAAATGTGAAACGGTGGAGGAGAAAAAGAGGAAATCCATGCCAGATCTGAGCATCATTGACATAACTGTGAACGAACCTGGATACTTCAACAAATCTCTTGCTCACTGTTACTTGTTGTGACTTGTCCTCACATGCTCGAACAGTACTGATTTACCAAGTGAATCTGTTAGCCCTACTAGGACCCCATCACCTGTAAAAACTCGCACGTCGTCCCCAAATAAACCCATGCCGACATTAGTCACTTCCCGGAAAGTAACAAAGACAACCATGCTCTCTTCGCACCTCGTTCCTGATAGAAATACTAGTGTGATTGAGAACAGCAGACAGGCAAGTGAGCTACTAAAGTTTGCGAAAGCACCCGATCGGTCAATCTCAATTATCAGCCAAGATTTCTCATCTGTCCATCGAAAATCTACCTTCCATGATGCAATGCACTCTCGGCGAGCTTCTTCTTTCACGCGGAAAATTCCGATCATCAAGGGAAATCTAGGTATTGCATCCATGGCAGCTGGTGATCCCAAAAAGATCTCAGAGGAGATCATCAAGAACAAAACCAGTGACAGTATGCTACAACAAGACCGCAACCGGTTGCTAATTGCCTTCATGGCTTCAGATAAACTTGCATCGGGGCCTTTCCGAAACTATCTTGTCTCGACGCACAACGATACCGCTCTGGAGTTTGTCGAGTTATGGGAATGGATTGAGATGCTTCGATGTCTCACTTCTGAAGGTGGACGACGAGGGGCAACCGCTAAAGCATTCGGAGGGAATGGGTTTCTATCGTGTCACGATGAATGGCCGGTGCTAAAGGATGACCCGTACTTCCAATATGGAGAGACTCTTCGCCAGATGAAGAAACATCCTGAGTCAATATCGAACTTCCTTAATAAGTTTAACGAATTGAAGTCGTTTGTAGCAGATAACCCGTTGAAAAAGCCCCTCTGCCCTCGAGTTCTCCAGGAAAAGATTGACAAGCTCAACGCAGCGGGTTGTGACGATGAAATACTGGCACTTGTGCAGGTGCATGTGATCACCAAACTAAAGAAAAACATTGACAGTTACAGTAAATTTGACTCAAACAACTTTTTCCATTATCTATCCCAAGGAAGTGGGGAGGAAGTCCGAAGAAGTCAAAGTTTTACCAAGATGGATTTCATGGTTGAACGAAGCCAGAGGCGATTCCGTAAATACCAAACGGCTGCTGACCTTCATAAGGATCTCATTTACTCTCCGATGGCCAACAGACTGTGGGTCGCGGTTGATATTTGTGAGAAATTGATCTTCCCGTTCGCTCTTCGTAAACTGTCCATGCCCATGCTAACTCTGGGAACAATGATAAAATTGAAAATGTTCTTGGTGAGGCGAAGGAAAGAAAAAGACGCAAGGGAGAAACTAAAGTTGAAAGCTAAAACTCCCCTTCCAGCTGTTGTAAAACTTACCGTGGCGCCGGTAAAGAAAAAGAAAATAGCCAAACCGAAGAAGGTGACAGTATGCTACAACAAGACCGCAACCGGTTGCTCATTGCCTTCATGGCTTCAGATAAACTTGCATCGGGGCCTTTCCGAAACTATCTTGTCTCGACGCACAACGATACCGCTCTGGAGTTTGTCGAGTTATGGGAATGGATTGAGATGCTTCGATGTCTCACTTCTGAAGGTGGACGACGAGGGGCAACCGCTAAAGCATTCGGAGGGAATGGGTTTCTATCGTGTCACGATGAATGGCCGGTGCTAAAGGATGACCCGTACTTCCAATATGGAGAGACTCTTCGCCAGATGAAGAAACATCCTGAGTCAATATCGAACTTCCTTAATAAGTTTAACGAATTGAAGTCGTTTGTAGCAGATAACCCGTTGAAAAAGCCCCTCTGCCCTCGAGTTCTCCAGGAAAAGATTGACAAGCTCAACGCAGCGGGTTGTGACGATGAAATACTGGCACTTGTACAGGTGCATGTGATCACCAAACTAAAGAAAAACATTGACAGTTACAGTAAATTTGACTCAAACAACTTTTTCCATTATCTATCCCAAGGAAGTGGGGAGGAAGTCCGAAGAAGTCAAAGTTTTACCAAGATGGATTTCATGGTTGAACGAAGCCAGAGGCGATTCCGTAAATACCAAACGGCTGCTGACCTTCATAAGGATCTCATTTACTCTCCGATGGCCAACAGACTGTGGGTCGCGGTTGATATTTGTGAGAAATTGATCTTCCCGTTCGCTCTTCGTAAACTGTCCATGCCCATGCTAACTCTGGGAACAATGATAAAATTGAAAATGTTCTTGGTGAGGCGAAGGAAAGAAAAAGACGCAAGGGAGAAACTAAAGTTGAAAGCTAAAACTCCCCTTCCAGCTGTTGTAAAACTTACCGTGGCGCCGGTAAAGAAAAAGAAAATAGCCAAACCGAAGAAGTTTGTTTTCCGTCGGAAAATTAAAGACGATGAAAACACTCACTACTTTGCCATTGATTGGAAGGATAAAGTTGAGAGTCATGAGATGGATTTGGATGCGTACATATCCCAGCTCAAGGAAAGCATTACTGAAAAGTTTGAAGACCTCGTCCCTCTGACCATCGAGGATTTCCTCCGACAGGACTCAACTGCTAAACATTTCCGACGGTACATCCTGCGGAATCACAAAAACTCGGCAATTGGCAAAGATCAACTGATAAACATCATTACATTTCTAAGCCAAGAATTCGAAGTTGAGAGTAAAATTGACACTCCCGACTTCCCTGAACTCTCCCGATCTCTCTGTTCTACTTACGTCTTTGGAAAGTCTTCAATTCTCCACGAGTTTCCACTTCCAGAGAACGTGGTGAAGATGATTGTCCGAAAGAGGTCAGGAAATCCGACGTTTCTCCTCCATATCACCGCGGTTGTGAAGCACTGGGTATACACAAACCTATGGGATGACTTTATCACAAAAATGTACCAAGGCAAGGCACTCCAAGCTGAACAGATGAGTTTTGTCAAAGAGTATGATCAGCTAACTAAATATCGGCCAGTGTTCTCCAAAGCCCTTGCTAAGAGTCTCATGCATTTTGTTGTTCGAAGTCAAAGCTTGATCTCATTCCTCTCAAAACCAAATCAATTTGAGGAATTCCGTCGTTTCCTTGTGGATCAAGGTACACAATTGGATAAAAATGGGCTCCCAGTCGACCGGCTTCTTTTCGGGAAGCGACATCAAAGGTTATCAGTTTACGTCTCCAAACTTCCTCAAGATCTGTACTTCCTTGTTGAAGTCCTAGCTTACCGGGATTTACTTCTTCACGCTAGAACCGTCGCCAGGGACATGACTTTGACGGGATCTGAAGAGATTGCTGTCCTCGATAAGGTGGATACCATTGTGGAGTTGTTCCTTGACTCGTCCATTGCTCCGAAGTTACAGGTGAACCTTCCTACACCGGTAGCAGCGGATCTGATGATCAGCTTCAAAAGCCTCCACTGTGGGTTCAATGTTCTGAGCGAGGCTCTTGGAAACACACTTCAAATTCTCCTTCTATTTTGGAAACAATTTTGTTTCAAAAAGTTTGTCCCCGAGTCACAAAAGAAGGAACAAGTGATGGCAAGGCTTCGTGGTAAGCCTGTATCTTCATCAAATGTACCCCAATTGAGTAACCGTCTGAAGAGTGTCGTAGGGATAACTATCACCACATCTACTTGCTCCCGGTTCTCTGGGGTACCAAAAAGCAACTGTGACAATGAAATCGGAGGTGTAAACTTCTCTATAACTCGAGGTGTCCAAGATATTTACCGTCCGAAAGCACTGTATTTCAATGGAGGAATTCAGGGTAGTGCACGGTTCAGGTCAACCATGTCATGTACCTCTCAGAGATCGGGCAGTCAGAGATCCGGCTCTCAGAGATCTCAGAGGAGAGTCTCATCTCCTAAGAAACGTGATCGGTTAATGGTTAACAACGCCCACAAGGGCAATACCCTAATGTTACCAACGTTATTAGAGTGATTTTGAGCTTGATTTGATGATTTTATTGCTCCTGTATATAGATATTTTCAATTTTGTAAATTGTGTGCCATTTCTTTCTTTTGAAACCTGTTTCAATTCTTTGTGTTAAAGCATGTTTCATCACCAACTTGTTTCCCCTCTCTAGGATGTAACTGATGGATTTTCGCTGGTTACTTTTCACTCTCCTCGCCCTAACCGCGGCGGAGGGTTTACTTTGGCCCGATGCCCTTGTCCCATTCTCAATCGATGAAGATAGATTTGAGGATGCCGTAGTGCACAGGATAAGAGAGGAAATGAACGAATGGGAAAAGGGAACGTGCATCCGATTTGTCCCGTACATTGATCAACCTGATCACGTGACTGTTACTCACTCCAAAACTGGGTTAGTTTTAGTAACACAGAAAAATTCGTAGCTATATAATAATATAATGATCTTGAAGCAACACTCAAACTTGTGTAAAGTTAATTATTATACTTGAGTTATTAGCTAATATGATTTAATTTTTCACAGGTGCTGGTCTTATATTGGACGGCAAACGGGGCACCAACTGTTGCTTCTCAAGAAAAGTTGTGCCAGTGACTTTGTTGTTAACAGCATGCTTGGTCATGTACTTGGAGTATTTGATACAAAATCTCGCGAAACAGAAGTGAGTTTCGTTATTTTTATCTACTCACTCACTCACTCACTCACTCACTCACTCACTCACTCACTCACTCACTCACTCACTCACTCACTCACTCACTCACTCACTCACTCACTCACTCACTCACTCACTCACTCACTCACTCACTCACTCACTCACTCACTCACTCACTCACTCACTCACTCACTCACTCACTCACTCACTCACTCACTCACTCACTCACTCACTCACTCACTCACTCACTCACTCACTCACTCACTCACTCACTCACTCACTCACTCACTCACTCACTCACTCACTCACTCACTCACTCACTCACTCACTCACTCACTCACTCACTCACTCACTCACTCACTCACTCACTCACTCACTCACTCACTCACTCACTCACTCACTCACTCACTCACTCACTCACTCACTCACTCACTCACTCACTCACTCACTCACTCACTCACTCACTCACTCACTCACTCACTCACTCACTCACTCACTCACTCACTCACTCACTCACTCACTCACTCACTCACTCACTCACTCACTCACTCACTCACTCACTCACTCACTCACTCACTCACTCACTCACTCACTCACTCACTCACTCACTCACTCACTCACTCACTCACTCACTCACTCACTCACTCACTCACTCACTCACTCACTCACTCACTCACTCACTCACTCACTCACTCACTCACTCACTCACTCACTCACTCACTCACTCACTCACTCACTCACTCACTCACTCACTCACTCACTCACTCACTCACTCACTCACTCACTCACTCACTCACTCACTCACTCACTCACTCACTCACTCACTCACTCACTCACTCACTCACTCACTCACTCACTCACTCACTCACTCACTCACTCACTCACTCACTCACTCACTCACTCACTCACTCACTCACTCACTCACTCACTCACTCACTCACTCACTCACTCACTCACTCACTCACTCACTCACTCACTCACTCACTCACTCACTCACTCACTCACTCACTCACTCACTCACTCACTCACTCACTCACTCACTCACTCACTCACTCACTCACTCACTCACTCACTCACTCACTCACTCACTCACTCACTCACTCACTCACTCACTCACTCACTCACTCACTCACTCACTCACTCACTCACTCACTCACTCACTCACTCACTCACTCACTCACTCACTCACTCACTCACTCACTCACTCACTCACTCACTCACTCACTCACTCACTCACTCACTCACTCACTCACTCACTCACTCGGTTAATGGTTAACAACGCCCACAAGGGCAATACCCTAATGTTACCAACGTTATTAGAGTGATTTTGAGCTTGATTTGATGATTTTATTGCTCCTGTATATAGATATTTTCAATTTTGTAAATTGTGTGCCATTTCTTTCTTTTGAAACCTGTTTCAATTCTTTGTGTTAAAGCATGTTTCATCACCAACTTGTTTCCCCTCTCTAGGATGTAACTGATGGATTTTCGCTGGTTACTTTTCACTCTCCTCGCCCTAACCGCGGCGGAGGGTTTACTTTGGCCCGATGCCCTTGTTCCGTTCTCAATTGATGAAGATAGGTTTGAGGATGCCGTTGTGCACAGGATAAGAGAGGAAATGAACGAATGGGAAAAAGGAACGTGCATCCGATTTGTCCCGTACATTGATCAACCTGATCACGTGACTGTCACTCACTCCAAAACTGGGTTAGTTTTAGTAACACAGAAAAATTCGTAGCTATATAATAATATAATGATCTTGAAGCAACACTCAAACTTGTGTAAAGTTAATTATTATACTTGAGTTATTAGCTAATATGATTTAATTTTTCACAGGTGCTGGTCTTATATTGGACGGCAAACGGGGCACCAACTGTTGCTTCTCAAGAAAAGTTGTGCCAGTGACTTTGTTGTTAACAGCATGCTTGGTCATGTACTTGGAGTATTTGATACAAAATCTCGCGAAACAGAAGTGAGTTTCGTTATTTTTATCTACTCACTCACTCACTCACTCACTCACTCACTCACTCACTCACTCACTCACTCACTCACTCACTCACTCACTCACTCACTCACTCACTCACTCACTCACTCACTCACTCACTCACTCACTCACTCACTCACTCACTCACTCACTCACTCACTCACTCACTCACTCACTCACTCACTCACTCACTCACTCACTCACTCACTCACTCACTCACTCACTCACTCACTCACTCACTCACTCACTCACTCACTCACTCACTCACTCACTCACTCACTCACTCACTCACTCACTCACTCACTCACTCACTCACTCACTCACTCACTCACTCACTCACTCACTCACTCACTCACTCACTCACTCACTCACTCACTCACTCACTCACTCACTCACTCACTCACTCACTCACTCACTCACTCACTCACTCACTCACTCACTCACTCACTCACTCACTCACTCACTCACTCACTCACTCACTCACTCACTCACTCACTCACTCACTCACTCACTCACTCACTCACTCACTCACTCACTCACTCACTCACTCACTCACTCACTCACTCACTCACTCACTCACTCACTCACTCACTCACTCACTCACTCACTCACTCACTCACTCACTCACTCACTCACTCACTCACTCACTCACTCACTCACTCACTCACTCACTCACTCACTCACTCACTCACTCACTCACTCACTCACTCACTCACTCACTCACTCACTCACTCACTCACTCACTCACTCACTCACTCACTCACTCACTCACTCACTCACTCACTCACTCACTCACTCACTCACTCACTCACTCACTCACTCACTCACTCACTCACTCACTCACTCACTCACTCACTCACTCACTCACTCACTCACTCACTCACTCACTCACTCACTCACTCACTCACTCACTCACTCACTCACTCACTCACTCACTCACTCACTCACTCACTCACTCACTCACTCACTCACTCACTCACTCACTCACTCACTCACTCACTCACTCACTCACTCACTCACTCACTCACTCACTCACTCACTCACTCACTCACTCACTCACTCACTCACTCACTCACTCACTCACTCACTCACTCACTCACTCACTCACTCACTCACTCACTCACTCACTCACTCACTCACTCACTCACTCACTCACTCACTCACTCACTCACTCACTCACTCACTCACTCACTCACTCACTCACTCACTCACTCACTCACTCACTCACTCACTCACTCACTCACTCACTCACTCACTCACTCACTCACTCACTCACTCACTCACTCACTCACTCACTCACTCACTCACTCACTCACTCACTCACTCACTCACTCACTCACTCACTCACTCACTCACTCACTCACTCACTCACTCACTCACTCACTCACTCACTCACTCACTCACTCACTCACTCACTCACTCACTCACTCACTCACTCACTCACTCACTCACTCACTCACTCACTCACTCACTCACTCACTCACTCACTCACTCACTCACTCACTCACTCACTCACTCACTCACTCACTCACTCACTCACTCACTCACTCACTCACTCACTCACTCACTCACTCACTCACTCACTCACTCACCCACTCACTCACTCACCCACTCACCCACTCACTCACTCACTCAGAGAAAGGAAGACCCCTCGTTACCGATTCACAGCTCTGTTCTGCATTTCGCGGATGAGACGCCAATGATGAGAGGAGTTAGTGGGAAATCATATTGGTCCACATCAATTGACAAAACATTCTCAAGAATCAATGCCATGTACAATTGCTCATCTTTTCATGAAGGTGAATTAGCTAAAATCTGGATTCAGTTAGTTTTTAATTATCGAGTTCACAAGAATAACTCACATTTCACACACAAATATTATTTCCAGAAACATCAACTCGGTGTGGACAATGGAGTTGGGGAGATTGGGGCGAGTGCTCCCAGAGTTGTCAGAAAAATGGAAAGGGACCTGGTACCAAGACGAGACAGAAGGTGTTCTCGGTTCCTAAAGATAGCTGTGTAGGAAAAGATGAACGGCCCTGTGGAGAACATCCCTGTCCAGGTACGGAACATATTCACATGATATGTTGCCTTGTATTGCTCGACCGCACCCTTTCTTGAAAAATCTTTGGCGTTTTGTAACGTTCCGAAACAAACGAGAAACAAACATTATCTCCACGTTCCACAACATCTAAATTATTCCTCTCAGGAAATGAGAATGAGTGCTACACTCCCTGGTCTGCATGGTCGAGTTGCAGTGCTGATTGTGGAGAAGGAAAACAACGGAGGTACCGGGATACTAAAGCTAAGACAGACAGCAAGGGAGTGAAATGTTATGATGGTAAACGGTACACAGTGGATAAGAAGAAATGTGTTTCAGAGGCGTGTATAGGTGAGTAGCTGGTGCTCAAAGTCATCGATACTGTTCCTGAATCCTGAATTTACTAAAATTATTCAGCATACTATTCACATTTAATGAGTTTCTTCTAAGTTGTGTAGGTTTACAGATTTGATAACTTTATCATCTCATCAGTTGACTGCAAGCTGAGTAAATGGTCCGCTTGGGAGGCTTGTCCGCGGCACTGTGGTGGCATCCGAACTCGTCGAATGAGAACCATTATCAAGGAGCCCCAGAACGGGGGTTTGAGATGTGGGGAGATGTTTGAGACTAAGAGCTGTGGAGATGATACGTGTCCAGATGCGGGGGAGTGTGAATTGACGGTGTGGAATGAATGGTCACCTTGCTCCGCGTCCTGTAACATTGGACGAAGTTATAGGTAACAGTTATATGACAAAACCTAATACATACTTGCCACCTCGCACCTACAAAACTTAGAATTTGAGGAGAATCTCTACTCTCCAATCGCTATTTAGTCTCACATTTAAACCTAAAACCATAATGTTTTTTCTAGGTTCCGTTCAATAACCCGTGAACCCACGGACCCGTCAGCTGTGTCCTGCCCCCGAACTGAGGAGTCCAAGGAGTGTAACATAGAACCCTGTACCAACGTTCCAACTGGAGATGTCGACTGTGAAATGACGGCCTGGTCACCCTGGTCAGACTGCAGCAGGACCTGTGGAAACGGAATCCAGCATCGGTTTAGGGTGATTTCCAAGAAGCCACAAGGTTCCGGGAAATTATGTGAACATTTGGAAGAGAATAAGGCGTGTCAGATTGGAATTTGTTATGGGTCATGTGGGGTGACGATTTGGTCGGATTGGTCGGGGTGTTCCAAGCGGTGTGGTGAGGGGACTAGAACACGATACAGACAGATAACTCATACCCGAGATTTTGATGTTTGTCCCTCTCTTACTGAAATTGAGCCTTGTGTGATCTCAGAGAAATGCCGTAGTGATGCTGAAATCTTGATTGAGGGAGAAGGTAATGACGATTCTAACAATTATCTCTACAGAGGTCCAGTACTAATTTCCCATTGCACCCAACTATAACCCAACTCAACTACACTAACACCCAGCACCCTACCCGAGTAGGCAGTGCAGTAACCCAACTATGACCCTAACTAACCTACTTGTTTCAGCGCCTTACTATCTAACCCAATATAATATTTCAGATCTGGACTGTCAGTTGTCTGAGTGGTCCACGTGGACTCTCTGTACAGTAGCATGCGGACCGGGAGGACAACAGCAGAGGTTCAGGGAAGTGGTCCGAAAACAGGAGGGTGCCGGAAGGCAATGTGATCATATCTCAGAGGAAAGATTTGGGTGCAATCAACAAATAATGATGATAATATAATGCATACTTTGCTCTAAATAATATTATCAAATGAAATCAAATGTCATCAAATGTCATCAAATGTCATGTTTCAATTTCTGACGTTAGTTCTTTTCATCAGGAATCTGTGAAGTTTCTGAGTGGAGCAGGTGGAGTAAGTGTACGGCGGACTGTGGTGAAGGTCTCCAGACCCGTACAAGACAGATCACCTCCCGTACCGATGAAGCACCCTGCCCTAACCAAAACGAAGAGCGCTTCTGCCAGAAACCATCGTGCTCAATCCAGGAAGAGAAGTCCCAGTGTGAGTTGTCAAATTGGAGCCGGTGGAGTGATTGTGATGTGACCTGCGGGCAGGGAACCCAGAACAGACAACGTCGCATTCTGAACGGAACAGTGGATACCTGTCCCGGTATATCATCTACCCGAGTGTGTAGTGGACCACCCTGCAAGGATAACAAACATAACGGTAATTCAGTCAGTAATTTCACAAACCATAAACATTTGACAAAGAGGACACGTACCGTCTGTTTGTGAAGCGTTTTTCAAACTGTACTTATCTAATATCCTGCAGGAGGGAAGTATCAGACCCGAGCCCAGAGAGTTTACTCAGCTGAAGCAGGTGGTTGTCTTTCTGTTGTGGTGAAACCAACTGGAGACGTCCTGGCGCTCTTTGTAGATTGCGACGATAACGGTAACCAGGGGTAACGGTAACCAGGGATAACAGTAACCAGGGGTAATGGTAACCAGGGGCAACGGTAACCAGGGGGATAACGGTAACCAGGGCCAGGGGGTCGATGGTAGGTATTAATGGTAACCAGGGGGGTAATGGTAACCAGGGGGTAATGGTAACCAGGGGGGATTCACTATGATCATCAGGGGGTCATCATGGTTACCGATTGCTTTTTAGCTTTGGTTTGCCTAATCGTTCTAGATATCTTAGTTATTTGGTATGAGAACAACACACGAGGGCAGAGGGAGACAATGAAACATGCTTGATTAGTGAGGACATGCACAAACATGACATCATGCAACCTGTCTGTCTCTAGAACCGACCGAAACAATTAAACAACCAATCAGAACTCGTTATTTTGGTCACTTGACTGGTTATCAGCCATTTCCTGATTCGGTCGGTTCCTAGTCTGTCTATCTATTTACCTCTGTCGCAGTTAGGGTTTTCATCAGGACATTTGGTGCACGATGTCGTCTGAGAGTCGGTGAAGTGGCCCTTCTCACACCGGGCACAGAATCCCATCGGGTCTATGAAGTAGTTGGCAATACAGCGGTCTGGGGAGTAAGGGGCTGTGTGAATACATGTGTTCTAACCCTCCTTTGCATTTGCGGGTGGAGTGCACGGAAAGAGGGTCGAGCAAGGTTAATGAATGTAGTTTCTAAGAGCTACGTCGAAAGGGATAAACTCAAAATCATTACCGTTACACATACTTGACACTTGGTAAAGAGCGTTGTTTGAGTTTGAGAATCTGTTGAAACCAAACTTCACGACGGAAGATATCTGACCATTAAATGCTGTAAACCACAACTGTGTCCCTTTTTCTACATGATACAGGATCAATCCAGTTCTGGTGAAGGTCACCAGAACAGTAGCTTTCATTTCACTTGTTGTAGTGGTGGCGACAGTTTCATAGGTAACCACTCGTGAACGGGTGTTGGTTTGGTATCCTACGACCATTGTATCGTCTGACTGCCAACTAATCGCTATATCGACCAGAGATGTCATTGACTCATCATAGAATGAGATCCCGTAGGTGTTGCCCGGTGTTTGCCATAGGACCCTCAGGAAGATGTTTTGTTGTTTGTAGTTGATGGATATTGGACAGCCCTGTGGTGATGATCCACCCTTGTCAAACGCACATGTTAACGTCTTTGTCACAAGCACAGAAAGCTTTTTGCCATTTTGTGTTCGTTGCGTACGTATACACGTAGGATTTTTGAGGATCGTTCACTACAAATCCATCCTTTGAAAATGTCAGTATGAAAACATCCCAGTCTAGAGTTGAGGCAATGTAGCTATGCTGGATGTAATATCTGTGCCGCCCCTCAATCTCCGCAATCGTGGTGTTTTTGTAAAATCCTTTATACTCGCAGGTCGTCAAACCAACGTCTTTCTCTGAAGGTCCTACAAAATAATTTAACATGAGTTTTAAACCCGTTTTAAACTTGGCCCAGTGGCCCTGTGCCTAATCATGTAAATGTAACAGGCTTGACGGTGCTGAACTAATATTTGCTGACCTTGCTTGAAAGAGATTCTCTCACAAATATCATCCGAGTTGTATGTCAACACAACGGTACCATAGATATTCACTGTATCTCCGACAAAAACTTGTTGGTTTCGTCTTACTTTTATCCCTACAAAAAAAATTCATCATAGATTAATGGAGCAATTGGGAAGGTCGAGGTTGACTAAATTGAAGAATAGCAGAAACTTACGATACACATGTGGAAAGAATGTTGATTGCCAGACTTTCAAGTTATTTTGCAGTATCCGGACAGAATGATTCCTACTTTCCATCAGATCTTTGAATGCCTAATCGGGAAAATAAAAATAATCCAGTATCCTGTTGATATTATTGGCCCAGTTCTCAGAAAAGTGTACCTCATCGCTGACAGTATCGGCCATTGTTAAAGTTATAATGTCACCACTCTGCTGAATTCCATATTCAGGCGAGTCGTCTGATATAGTATTATCGTTAGGTGTAAACCAGTCCACTATGTAGTCTGTTGACCCAGTGTTTTGTACCGTCAGCGTAGCTGTACTATCTGGGGGGGG
>AVPN01000604.1:21036-31645 GCA_000695325.1 Pleurobrachia bachei
TTGTAGCTCACTGCAAGTTAAACTGATTTCTTTCGGCGCACCGATCAATCCATTTTCTACTTGAATCGAAAACGTTTCAGTCTCCGTCTTATCGATATCTGATAGGAAAATATGGCTGTCATTTGAATGAAGTGATTGGAAATGGGTTGTATGACTTAGGATTCATCTTATCAATCACCTGATGCATGGGCTGTCAGCAAAGCAGCTGCTGCTATTATCAAATATCCACTAACATTTAAAGCCATGTGTATGAACAACACTGAAAATAATGATATTAATTTCAGATCCTATGCAAAGCTGGGTTTGGACTGAGAAGGGATATCTCTACTCAGTACACTTTGAGAAATGTCTAGAGTATCACCGACCAGATGGACGGGTAGCACTATTTGATCACAAAGATCTGAGGCTGCAAGATTGTGCGGATACTATTAACAGGTGAGTTCCACACAAACAGGTGAAATGGTTAGAGATAATTACTGAAAGCTCTAAACTCTGAACAAGTTATTGTCTATAGCTAATATATCTGAAAGCTAGCTCTCAGTCATTGGCTTATCACCGAGTTGAGAAGGTGCTAATAGTTTATTTCTTGCCTAGTTAGACTATTTTTCGAGCGCCACGATCTCGAAACATAAGTTACATAAGTTACAAGTGTAAAAGGAGGGTTAGAACATAACAAATTATTTCATGTAGGTGGCGTTGTGATGGTACTAAACTGAAGACTGAAAGCATTTACTGTCTGTCTTATTTGAGTGTCGTTACGGACGATATGAGGCTCAAAGTAGCAGGAATAGAAGAATGCGAAAATGACAGTTCACACCAGGTACAAACAATTATTCATTTAAAATATGAACAAAGTATGACATTATTTTCTAACAAATTACAGAAGTTGACTGAACACGGAGTGAAGGGAGCTTCAGTTTGCTCTGAACCGGGCGATATCCCTGCACCATTCCCAAAATCCCGTCAAGGATGTCTCTGGAAGCGTGGTCCAGTGGTCGAGTGCCCTAGGTAAATTTAAAAGACGTCAATCAATAAAGCAAGATGACAAACACATGGAATTTATGCTCAAACATTACAAAATAATAATGGAATTTATGCTCAAAGGGAATTTAAATGCTCAAATTATGGAATTTATGCCTAAACATTATTATATTTCAGCAAGCACAAGTTGAGCGCGGTGCGACTCACAGACGATGGTATGATTGGGGAATGCTGTGAGGACAATACCCTCCTTCACCGATGTGATATGCAGCGATCCTGCTCCCAGGGATCCGTAGCTGCCGGATTTGTATTCCTTAACAACGCAATCAATCGCATCAGATGTTGCCGGCGGTACGTGCTCTAACAATATTTCTAGCAGCAGTAACCCTCCCCGAAAGCCACCCAAGTGTCCAATGAAACACGATTGAGAATATATTTCTCCCTTGCAATGCAAATGCCACTATCTGGCTCTAATTGGGCGATTCAATTCCCTTCTCCCTCTCGGAGGTAGGGTACACAGCTGCAGTAATCGGCAGATCCACCTTTGATGAGGCTTTTCAAGAAACTAACATGAGCAGTTACTGCCCGGTGCCCCCATGCTGCCCCTCGGATATAATTATATGATTATTACCATGTGGCTCATAAACAATTATCCAATTCTTACCCTGCCAATCTGCCATTTGCATATATGTCTCTCTTTCGCTTTCTCCACTCTCCCTCTCTCCCTAACTTTCTATCTCCATATATCTCTCTCCTTAATGCCCTCTTCTAATCTCTATGTGTTACATCACACACTGCAGCATAAGGCCATAAGGGTATCAGCATTCAGCAGTAGCAGCAGTACAAGGTCCTATTAAAAGTGAATTATCGGGAGATATTTTTCTCTTTTTCCAGAAACGAAAAGACAGCATCGTGTCGTGAGGTGAAAGCTGGGACCTGTCAGCAGCGAGAAGTCATGACAACTTTAACTGCAACCTGCAAGGCGGGGTGCAAAGTGAGTATCACGGCCTAAAACAACTTTACTTTACTACAATTGCGCTACAAGCTCGAGTTTTATCGTATTGTTGTGATTTAGGTTTCAGTACAGTGTTGTGGAACCCAGCGATACAAGGGACACGGGGGTGTTGTCGATATTCCCAAAGGATGTAAGACCCGGACTATGGAGGACAATAAGCTCTCCTGCCCTCAGTAAATATAACTAACTAACGATCTCGTTAAGGCACCTGGCCTGAGTAAGAGGTCAATGCCGAAAGTCTCGTTGAATAATGATTCAGCGATTAGCATATTACATCGTTATCTCATGATCTACAAAGTTTTAGAGAGTTAAGATATATTGCATTATAGGTTAACATATTGAATCTTTCAGGGGCCATGATATGCATTATTTGCAAGGGATATACGCGTACCCAGACTCAAAGGTGGCTGTGTGTTGCCCATTTAAAGCACATACAGGAAAACATGTGAGGTACCGGGGTGAAACGTGTCAATCAGAGCAAGTTGTCATTGGACTTCACTTTGGGGTAAGTTAATTAGTTGGTTAATTAAGACAGATATTGTTTGATTTCAATTTAACCATCAACAATGCCGCAGTATAACAACCTAATTTAATCCCTAATAATCCCAGGTTGATGGATGGAGGGTGAAGGAGATGGACTGTTGTGGGTGTGGAGTTGGGGATCAGTGTAGGAGTGAGCTCATTTCAGGGTTTCATGTGGGGTGCCCCCTTGGTAGTGCCATGACAGATTTACAGAGAGAGGGAGAACAGTACAGAGTGACTTGTTGTGAAATGGTAGGTTCTTGAAATCAACGCGACAACCAGACCAAAATACACCATCTCTCAGATATTATACTAAAACTTGAACGACCAAACTAGTTCAAAAAGTATTGTAATCCCATCAACTCATTATCAGGAAAATTCAAATGATAAAGAGGATGACGATGATAATGATTCTGAGGATGACGGATGTGTGAGGCACTCCGCTTTCACAGATACTGACGATGGAACTCACACTATTTTTTGCCAGAGGTAGGCTTCAATAAACAAGGAAACATACTAGATTCTAGTGGTACATATAATAGGTAGATTTCATATCCCGCCTGACATGCATCATCCTAACTTCTAATCTTCCTTTCAGAGGTCGAAAAGAGTCCATAGGAAGTGTAAGAAGAGTTGGCAGTGACATATCCTACACGTGTTGCAACACGGACAGGACACACGGTTCATGTGAGCTAGCAGAGACCACCCACAACAAACTATCATGCCCAAAGAACTCTCTGCTTCTCTCTTATACTGCCATTGGGGGTAAGAATACATTCATTAGTCAAGTAACATATTATAATGGTGTCATTGGCTCCTTGCCCTTAGATACTCTCCCTTTTCTAGTAAAATAAAGAGCAAAATATATGGTGCAATATATTATGTATGTCTGCCGATAATTATAGGCTAATGCACCGGCTCAACAAACCTAACTCCCCTAATTATTGTTCCTTTGCTTTCCCCTCTCAGATCATTTAGAAGAAGGCAGCTGCTGCTCCTACAACGACAGAACAATTATTAACTCCTGCGAGGAGATACCTCAGGGAACAGGGAGTTATGTTTGCCCGCCCGGTAAATATCTCCAATCCCTCGATTTCTCCTGCACCGGATCACACCAACGCTGTGCTGACACCATCAAATGTTGCAAGGTAGCAAATGGAGGGGGGGGGAACTTCCGACTTCATCGTCAAACTACTTCAGATCTGACAAAACAATCTACATTTTCATTCACTTAATTTCTAATTCAGAATCTCAGTTCTCACGCACTTCCAGGTAACGTCGAAAGATGACGCATATTCGGGAATTCTCGACCTTCTAGATGACATTATCGATAGTTTCACTTATGATAATAGCGATGGAGAAGACGATGGAAAGGATTGCAAGATCTTCCGAGCATCAAAAGAGTTTGGAATTGCTAAGTGTCACGGGTAAGAAAGAAGAGAAGTATATTGTTCTGGTCCTCGGTCAACAATGCAGAACAATCTAAAGTAGCTCAACTAACAACCAGTTTCTCAGAGAATACAACGTAATGATTGGGTTTGCTGAAGACGGAGTTGGTTGCTGCAAAAGCGCATACAAAACATCAAATTGTTACTTCACCACTCCAACCTCGACCCCTCGTTGTCCGGACAACAATGGAGTTATGACGGGAATAAAGAAGACTGGTAAGAGATATTACAACGAAATAATACAACATAGATATCTAAAATATATATAGCTGTTTTAGAACGCTAATTTACCGTTCACCAAACCCCCGAAAAAACAGATATGTTTCTCACAGATGGACACAGGGATAAGATTGGTTGTTGCAAGATCGAGGCAGAGCTGGTGGATTGCTATGAAGTGAAGGACACAACTAGATGTCAGATTGGCCAGGTTCTGGTTGGTTTTGATGGCACTAATACGATCTCCTGTTGTAACGCCCGCCCCCTGAACAAAGGTAGCATACTGACCCAGTTACCACACATGCTAAATGAATGAGTTCTAGGGAAGATCTCTTCTCTGAATCTCTGTCTCTTTGTACAAGAAATGAATAATTTTTACTTCGCCCATAGAATATAAAATGTTCTTAAATTCGCTAATTAGTGTCCTTTTAAACACCCCCAATTTCAGAAAAACACGACAAGTGTCTAACAAAGAACACAGACTACCCCAGTGGTGGAATGAGTAAGATTCTAGATACTGTGTCTGTTTCCCGTTGCCATGGTTACTGTGCTGATACTGAGGGTTGTGCAGCGTTTGTATTTTACCCTGTTGAGAGCACGTGTATTCTAAAGGATAGCACGTATGGGGCGTTATCCAGAACGTCTGATTTGGCTGTCAATGGTGCCGTAGCTGGGATAATGGACTGTGATGGAGGATTTAGTGACGGGATTAAAGGTAAGTAGTAGGCAGATCTAGGGCGATACATATGCACAAACATCTTGTAACACACAACTTGACTCTCAAGGTTAACCACTATCTGGTATCCAATCCATACCCTTCCTTTTTCAGAATCGTGTCTGGAGAAAGGTGTTGTATACTCGGGAGGTCACCTGGCAGTCCTGAAAGTATCCTCTCTGAAGCAATGTGTAGACGCTTGTGCAGATACTCCCCGATGCTGCAGGGTAACCGCCTTCCCAAACAAGGACAAGTGTCTCCTGAAGAGTATTGATTCCTACAAAAGTTCCACCAACACAAGGATGTCCAGCTCTGTTTCGGTGTGCATGAAGTGTGTGGGCAAGGAACAAGGTGACAAGTGTCATGAGGCCAATACTGATTATCCAGGAGGCACGATGAAAGAGGTAGAAGATGTGAAATGTGCTGCTGACTGCCTGGCAATATGCCATAAAACAAAGGGATGCGTCCGAGTGGTATATTTCGGAAAGGCTAGAAGGTGTTTGGTGAAGGACAACTCTCACAAGACAAGATCTCATCTCACATACATGGCCATGGCTGGAGCAATCTCGATCGATGCTAATTGCCCAGAAAAGGGACATAAAGATCACGGTCACAACGACAAAAAAGAGAAAAAGGAGAAACACTCTGAAGATTCTGATGATTGTGTTGAAAAGGCTGACTACCCAGGTGGAACTATCGAAAAAGCGACTGATCTTTCCTGTATCAAAGATTGTATTGGAGCGTGCAAGGGCAAGGAATCCTGTGTCCGGATCGTCTTCCTACCGAAAACCAAAATGTGTCTCTTCAAGGGCCGTAAACACGGCGACCGATCAACCAGTACAAAACTAGCCGAACTTGGATCTCTGACTGCGGCCATGTCCTGTTACGAAGATCCTTGTGTTGAGAAGGGTGTGAATTACCCCGGAGGAGACATCGAGGTTAGATCGAGCGTGAATAATCTCCAGGATTGTGCGAACCTGTGCAGAAATTCAGGGACCGGGTGTGTTAGGGTGGTGTATAACACCAAAACTAGATCCTGCCATATGAAGGGTGAAGATTGTGGAAAAGCAGAGATGAGGAGCTCGTATGCAAAGCACTCACAGTCTCTTTTGATAGCATGTGACATACAGCCGGATGGTACAGGTAAGATCATTTTTCCCTGCCCGGATTATTACTTAATTTAACACAATCGTAGGAATATCGAAAGTTGAGTTAATCACCTTCTAGTCCCCACTTGTTCTGTTTAGGTAACTGCAAACAAGCTGGAAAAGCACTGGATGGAACACCGATCAAATCAGAATCAGGAGTTACAACAATTGACGAATGTGCTAAACTGTGCCGCAAAACTGACAACTGCGTAACTTATGTTTACCGAAAGAACAAGCAATCGTGTGATCTATTCTGCTCTCAATCCCATTGGACGATAACCACTGAACAGGGAGCCGTGTTTGGGAAACTATACTGTGAGCTCGATAACTTAGGTATGTTGAAAAACTGTCATCACAGTATTGATTATGCAATGTAGTTATCGGGCCTACCACAATCTTCCTCTTTTTTTTTCTCTCTCTCTCTCTCTCTCTCCTTTTTCAGAATCGTGTCTGGAGAAAGGTGTTGTATACTCGGGAGGTCACCTGGCAGTCCTGAAAGTATCCTCTCTGAAGCAATGTGTAGACGCTTGTGCAGATACTCCCCGATGCTGCAGGGTAACCGCCTTCCCAAACAAGGACAAGTGTCTCCTGAAGAGTATTGATTCCTACAAAAGTTCCACCAACACAAGGATGTCCAGCTCTGTTTCGGTGTGCATGAAGTGTGTGGGCAAGGAACAAGGTGACAAGTGTCATGAGGCCAATACTGATTATCCAGGAGGCACGATGAAAGAGGTAGAAGATGTGAAATGTGCTGCTGACTGCCTGGCAATATGCCATAAAACAAAGGGATGCGTCCGAGTGGTATATTTCGGAAAGGCTAGAAGGTGTTTGGTGAAGGACAACTCTCACAAGACAAGATCTCATCTCACATACATGGCCATGGCTGGAGCAATCTCGATCGATGCTAATTGCCCAGAAAAGGGACATAAAGATCACGGTCACAACGACAAAAAAGAGAAAAAGGAGAAACACTCTGAAGATTCTGATGATTGTGTTGAAAAGGCTGACTACCCAGGTGGAACTATCGAAAAAGCGACTGATCTTTCCTGTATCAAAGATTGTATTGGAGCGTGCAAGGGCAAGGAATCCTGTGTCCGGATCGTCTTCCTACCGAAAACCAAAATGTGTCTCTTCAAGGGCCGTAAACACGGCGACCGATCAACCAGTACAAAACTAGCCGAACTTGGATCTCTGACTGCGGCCATGTCCTGTTACGAAGATCCTTGTGTTGAGAAGGGTGTGAATTACCCCGGAGGAGACATCGAGGTTAGATCGAGCGTGAATAATCTCCAGGATTGTGCGAACCTGTGCAGAAATTCAGGGACCGGGTGTGTTAGGGTGGTGTATAACACCAAAACTAGATCCTGCCATATGAAGGGTGAAGATTGTGGAAAAGCAGAGATGAGGAGCTCGTATGCAAAGCACTCACAGTCTCTTTTGATAGCATGTGACATACAGCCGGATGGTACAGGTAAGATCATTTTTCCCTGCCCGGATTATTACTTAATTTATCACAATCGTAGGAATATCGAGAGTTAAGTTATTCACTTTTTAGTCCCCACTTATTCTCTTTAGGTAACTGCAAACAAGCTGGAAAAGCACTGAATGGAACGCCGATCAAGTCAGAATCAGGAGTTACAACAACTGACGATTGTGCTAAACTGTGCCGCAAAACTGACAACTGCGTAACTTATGTTTACCGAAAGAACAAGCAATCGTGTGATCTATTCTGCTCTCAATCCCATTGGACGATAACCACTGAACAGGGAGCCGTGTTTGGGAAACTATACTGTGAGCTCGATAACTTAGGTATGTTGAAAAACTGTCATCACAGCATTGATTATGCAATGTAGTTATCGGGCCTACCACAATCTTCCTCTTTTTTTTCTCTCTGTCTCTATCTCTCTCTCCCTCTCTCTCTCTCTCTCTCTCTCTCTTTCTCTCTCTCCCTCTACCTCACTTTCACAGATAATCAGGAGTTGGGCGAGCTGTGCATTACCGCCGACGCCGACTATCCGGGTGGACTATTAGCGGAGGTGACATATCCCATAGATTCAGTCTACGACTGTCTGGAGGCCTGCGTAGACCTAAAGGATGAAGGGTGTGTGGCGTATACCTACATTCCCAAGCGGCGGCGTTGTGTTCTCAGGAATGACAAGCACAAAACAGGTAGAGATATCTTTTTGAATTAGACTACAAGATACCGTACTGTGATTATTATTATACCCACCCGTTAACACCTTTCCTTTCTCAGTTTCTACGGAGACTTGGGCCGCTCGGAATGGAGCCGTAGCAGGACTACTGGAGTGCCATTCCAAGAATCCGAAACCCAAATTCACCGTTGATGTTGATGCTGACCTTGTTGAAAGAAACACCGACTACCCTGGTGGTCTACTGAAGGCATATCGGAACGTCTTCACAATGTCTCAGTGCAAGAGGCTGTGTGTAGCCCACCCTGATTGTGTGAGGGTTGTAGTGAGGTACCGGTTGGGCCAGTGTCTTTTGAAGGATGATAGTCACGACAGCGGGGAGGCAGTCGACGGTTACCTGTCTCTGGCCCTGAGTTACCATCCTTGCAGCAAGGGGGCAAGTGATCTTGCGGGGGATTGTATTCGACACGACTTTACATTTGAAGGAGGAGAGATCAAGCGGGTTGATGGCGTGTCCTCTCTGTCAGATTGTGAAAAGATATGCAGGATGAACAAGGAATGTGTTCGAGTGTCATCGAATGACAACACGTGTGTTCTGATGAATAAGCACCATGAGCCTGCGTCACGGAAACGGGGAAGTGTATCACTGTCTATATCTTGCTGGAAGACTTCTGACGAGCATCACCAAGAGCATGATGAGGATTTTGATGGTGAAGAGTATTTCGAAGATGAGATTATTGACGATGAAGAAGAAGATGATTCGGATAGCAACGAAAAAGAAGAAAATAACAACGATGAAGAGAATGAACAGCAAGAACAAGAAGATGATTCTGGAGAACAGGAAAATGACAGTCACGATGAACAGAAGGAAGAAGCAACAGAAGTAGCAACAGAGGAAGCAACAGAAACAGCAACAGAAGCGGCTACTACGGAGGGATCTACAGAAAAGGCTACGAAAGATGTCATTGATGATGAAGAAGCAACAGAAATTGATAATGGTGAAGATTCTGAACAGGAAGAGGAGGAAAATAATAATGATGGCGAGAAAGACTGCGTCGATATGATAATGAAAAACACGGTTCTTCACGGAGGGGCCGGTGAGATCGAACAAAAACGCAATGTTGATTGTCTAGAAACTTGTATCAAACTGTGCAGGAAAACTAATCACTGCTCTGCTGTTACCTACATTCCCAATCAAGAGCTTTGTTTGCTAAAGGCGGGTGAATCTTTTGTGGTCAACACGAAATGTCAAACGGCAAAGGATGGAGCCCAATCGCTGATATTGAAATGTAAAGAAGGATCTGGAGGCGAAAAAGACAAAGACGAGAATAAGAAAAAGAAGAAAGATAAGAAGGATAAGGATAAGAAAAAAGGAAAGACGTCTAAATGTCTCCTCAAAGACACTATGCTTCATGGAGGAGATATTGATAGCAAATCAAAAGTCAAGTCCATTAACAAGTGCCTGAAGTTATGTAAGAAGACTGAGAATTGTGTTGGAGTATCGTTTGTGCCCCCAGAGAAATTGTGCCTGCTGAAAAACCAGGACGCAACGATAGATACGAATTGCGAGGCAGCAAAAGGAGGTTCTCAGTCCCAGTTCTTGAAATGTAAAAAAGAAGACGAAGAAGATGAAGAAGAGGAGGACGAATATGATGGGGAGAAAGACTGTGTCGATATGATAATGGAAAAAACTGTTCTTCACGGAGGGGCCGGTGAGATTGAACAAAAACGAAACGTTGATTGTCTAGAAACTTGTGTCAAACTGTGCAGGAAAACTAATCACTGCTCTGCTGTTACCTACATTCCCGATCAAGAACTTTGTTTGCTGAAGGCGGGCGAATCTTTTGTGGTCAACACGAAATGTCAAACGGCAAAGGATGGAGCCCAATCGCTGATATTGAAATGTAAAGAAGGATCTGGAGGCGAAAAAGACAAAGACGAGAAGAAGAAAAAGAAGAAAGATAAGAAGGATAAGGATAAGAAAAAAGGAAAGACGTCTAAATGTCTCCTGAAAAACACTATGCTTCACGGAGGAGATATTGATAGCAAATCAAAAGTCAAGTCCATTAACAAGTGCCTGAAGTTATGTAAGAAGACTGAGAATTGTGTCGGCGTATCGTTTGTACCATCAGAGAAATTGTGTCTGCTGAAAAACCAGGAAGCTACGATAGATACGAATTGCGAGGCAGCAATAGGAGGTTCTCAGTCCCAGTTCTTGAAATGTAAAAAAGAAGACGAAGAAGATGAAGAAGAGGAGGACGAATATGATGGGGAGAAAGACTGTGTCGATATGATAATGGAAAACACTGTTCTTCACGGAGGGGCCGGTGAGATCGAACAAAAACGCAATGTTGATTGTCTAGAAACTTGTATCAAACTGTGCAGGAAAACTAATCACTGCTCTGCTGTTACCT